>JAJIBD010005822.1:0-52140 GCA_021461705.1 Cryptotis parvus | reverse complement strand
AAGATAGGATGGGGGGGATTTTATCAGCCTTGAAGAACTCCAAATCGAGACCCATGGCTTAAACAATGGAACAAACAGCGTGAGAGACTATCTGAGTTCATCATGTCCACCAAGACCATTCATGGGAACTCACAGTTCCAGAAGGCTGAATCGAAATGTTGGACATGGGAATCTACCGGTTGACAGCGTTCCACAATGAAATTGTCATATCATATTCAATCCAACTGTTTTGCCTGACCCAATATTATTCTTCGTCCCAAAATTCCAAACAGGATCGGAAAATGTCTCCTTCGTGCAAAATTCTACTTCCGGCAACTGGGAGAAAAGGCTGCAAAGTTGAAGAGAACGCACAGAATGACCACCAACAGGAACTCTTTGGCACCATTGTGCAACATGGGAAAGATAACACCATTGACGCATCAATGAAGACATCACGAAGACATCAATGAAGAATACAACGAACTGGTTCAGCACCTCTATGATTGTGTGAAGAATGCTTAGAGAGAGAAAAGGCCAAAAGGACACTTGTCTTCAAACACTATTGAGGCTCATTTTCCGATGTACGGCAAGGGTGTGAGTCCCAGGCGACTAAGTGCCAATGTAAGAGCTCACAAAGCAAAAGCTAAGTAGTGATAAAGGAAGGCCCCTCAAAAAGAGAAGTGGAGAAATAGTGGCCAATGCAAGCAGAGAGCCGGGAAAAGCATTTGGAATGCTTACCTGTCATTCACCAACTATACAACCAAGATGACTGCACATCTGATGTCTGATTGGATCTCTCATGTCTTCAAGAAAGACAATGGAGAATATTACTCCATGACTTCCTACTCAGATCTCTTTGATAGCCATGTCAACCTTTCCACATACAAAAAATTCCAAAGGATGGATATGTCATTTCCCAACAATCTCCCTTCTGAAAACCAATATACCATTTCATTGATAAGAAGAAAACACACTTGGCCCAGACAAAAGTCAGACAAAAAAAAACCTGAAGAATCTGCCATCAGTACTCATCAATACACAGGCTCGGCTCTTCACACACTGCCTGTCTGAATGCAAGGTGCCCTCCCAATGGAGAACCAGCAGGACAGTACTACTGTTCAAGAAGGGAGACATCCATGACATTGGCAACTATCGCCCCATCTGCCTGTTGTCTGTCATCTACAAGCTGTTCACTCAAGTCTTGCTGAACATGATTGGCAAGAAAATTAGAAGAAGGGGCAACCATGCGAGCAAGCTGGCTTCGAAAAAGATTCCAGCACAATCGACCATATCCACATGGTAGTCAAGTTCAATGAGGTTTATAGGGGGTTCAAGATGCCGCTGTGTCTCACGTCATTGATTTAAAAGAAATCCTTCGATTTTGTTGAGACTGAAGTGGTCACCGAAGCCCTAGCCAAATAGGGCGTTCAAATCCAATACACCAAGAATCCTTCATGAGCTGTGTTACGGATTCACCACCAGGATCTCACCATTCTACAAGGAGGTGATCATTGATGTCAAAAGAGGGGTTCACTCAGGGTGATACCATTTCACCAAAACTCTTCAGTGCCACCCTCGAGATTGTCATGCGTACAATTAGAATGGGAAGGGGTGGGAGTGAAGATAGATGGTCGCCTAACTACCACCTCTGCTTCACCTATGACAACGTTCTAATAACACCAAACATTAGCCAAGCGGCACAAATGCTGACTGACTTTGACCGAGAATGTGGAGAGATAGGTCGACAGCTGAATCTGAACAAAACTATGTTCATGAAAATGGAGCTCCAGAGGCCCCATTCACTCTCAATGGAACAGACATCTCTGAATGCAACAGTTATGTGTACCTAGGTTGAGAAGTCAACATGATGAGTGACCTAAAACCTGAGCTACACAGGAGGAAGAGAGCAGCATGAAATGCCTTCAAAAGCATCAAAAGAAATAGCTAAAAGGACAAAGAACCTCTGGCTCTGGGCACATCTCTTCAACTCCACCATTCTCCCTGCATTAACATATACCTCAGCGACCTGAGTCCTATGAAAGCAGGATGAGAGTGCTATTCTGGGTCTCCCAGAGAGGAATCGAAAGAGCTTTGCTTGGAATATCATGCCTTACTCAAGTGAGAGAAGGAATCCAGGAGTTCTGGCTTCTGTAGGTACTCCAGAGTTAGGGACGCTGTCTTGTTTGCCAAGGCATCAAAAATCAGATGGGCTGGACATGTAATGCAATTTGGAGATGACTGCTGGACTAGAGCCATTACCGATTGGATCCCCACGGATGTCAAAAAGATCACATGGCCGCCCACCTACAAGATGGTCAGACTTCTTTGTCAAGACCCTGAAGGAACGGTTTAAGACTCTTCATATTCCTGAATCAACCAGATGCCATTGGGTTCATTGGCTCGTGATAGGGTCAAATGGAAATGTTACTGGCCTGCTCGCGCAAATCGATGAATAACGGGATTCAAGTGATCAAGTGAACATTTTTCATAATAGTAATACTCCCTTTCACTAAAAGGGAAGGGAAATACTTTCTGCTGATAGTTCAGATGCAAAAAAAGAATTAGAATTACATGAATGCACATTTCCCATTTTTAGCTTGATTGAACACAGCCAGTATTTTGGGCCATCATCAATAATAACGAACATACATGGAGCAGAGCTGCTACTGGCTCTCACTGTGCCCAGCCGCTCATGAGGCGCCTGGGAGGGGATGGCAGGTTCTAGCCCTAGCCCGCCACCCCAGCAGAGCCTCACAACAAGTTGGGCGACCCCCCCTCCATGAGGACCTCCATTTTCCACATCTGGACTTCCCCCTCGTCAGAACTCCACCCAGCAGACCAGCCTATCACAGACTGGCTCATGATGCAAGCGGCCACGCAGTTCATCAATAAATGCTAGATTTTGAGATGACTACAAGAGTATGCTACCCGCATGGCAGAGCCTCCGCAAGCTACCTATGTTGTATTTGATATGCCAGATACCAGTAACAATTATAGACCTCATTCCTATGACCTGATGGAATGGTTTGAGGCTCTTTATGTTCCTGGAGCAAGCAGGTGTCCGGAGGGCTCTACTTGCATGAGACAGGTCATATGGAGATGTTACTGGTGCCTGCTTGAGCAAATCGATGATGAATGGGAAGATAGTGATAGTGAATACTCCCTAGTGTTTTATACAGATTCAATGTGATCCCCATAAGGATATATCCATGACATTCTTCAAAGAAATTGGCAAAACGATCCCTGAAATTTGTGTGGAATAATAATAAATCCCATGGACAGCTAACACAATTCTTGGGAATAAATAAGATGGAAGACATCACCTTCCCAACATCTAATGTACTACAAGGCAGGAGTAATTGAGACAAAATGCATTGTAGTGAAAAAAGACCTGTGGATCTATGGAATAGAATTGATTATCCTGACACACATCCTCAAATATAAGATAATTTAATCTTTGATAAAGGAGTAAAAGTAAGAAAAAGTAAGTAAGGAGAGACTCTTCAACAAATGGTGCTAGGAAAACTGAGCAGCATGTGTAAGTAAAGAACTTAGACCTCATTTAATACGATGCACAAAAGTCAAATCAAAGTGGATTAAAGATCTCAACTTCAGACCTGAGTCCATAAAGTACACTTTAATAAAATACAGGAAAAATCCTCCACATCATTGAAACTAAAGTTAACTTCAAAGATGAAACACCACCAAAAAAAAACAATTGGAAACAAAGATAAACATATGGGATTACATGAAACGAAAAAGCTTCTTCACCAGAAAGAAACAATGACCAATATACAAAGACAATCCACAGAGTGGGAAATACCCAATGCCCATCTGATAAGGGGTTAATATCCAAGATATATCAGCCACTGGTAGAACTTTACAAGAAGAAAACAGCCAACCCCATCGAAAAATGGGGAGAAGAATTGAACAGAAACTTCAACAAGGAACAACTTTGAATGGCCAAAAGGCATATGAAAAATGCTCATCATCACTAATCATCAGGGAGATGCAAATCAAAACAATGAGATATCATCTCACACCACAGAGACTGGCACACACCCAAATGAGCAAGAACAACGAGTGCTGGCATGGATGTGGGGATAAAGGTACTCCATCCACTGTTAGTGGGAATGTCGACTGGTACACATGTTTTTAGAAAACAACATAGACATTCCTCCAAAACTAGGAATTGAGCTTCCATTTGACCCAACAATTCTGCTCCTGGGAATATACCTGGGAATCCAAAAACACAAGCAAAACACCATCCCCACTTTTATGTTCATAGCAGCAGTATTCACAATAGTCAGGATCTGGAAACAACCAGAGTGCCCATAAACAGACTACTGGATAAAGAAACAGTGGTACATCTACACAATAGAATACTATGCAGCTGTCAGGAAAAATGAAGTTACAAAATTTGCCTATAAATGGATGGACATGGAGAGTATCATGCTGAGTGAAATTAGCCAGAGGGAAAAAGGACAGACATAGAATGACTGCATTGATTGGTAGGATATATATATATATATATATATATATATATATACATATACATATATATATATATATACATACATACATATATGTGTGTATATATATTATATATATATCCTGGCTGTGATGATCCGGGCTGTGATAGGCTATCCAAGGCCAGACAAACATGTATCAGGAGATCTTATCAGTGGGTGTAATCTACCACAAGTGTGTATGAGTCAGAGGTCAGGTAAGCAAAGAAATTAGCAGTGTATTAATAATTGTTTGAAATGATAATACCAACTTAGAACTGAGCATTGAATGTGAGCAAAGCGATATACATGATAATCTCTAAATGTATGTATTGCAATCCACAATGTAAGAGAAAGGAGAGAGAGAGAGAGAGAGAGAGAGAGAAAAGAGGGCAAAAGTGCCTGCCATAGAGACAGGCTTGGGGAAAAAAAGAGGGAATTGGGGACATTGATGGTCGGAGATGGACACTGGTGGAGGATCGTTGCCGAACACTGTCTGACTGAAACACAAACATGAACAACTTTTCAATTGTATATCTCACAGTGGTATGATAAAATATTTAAAAAGAAAATAAATAATTAAATAAAACGACCACTTTATGCAGCTTAGTTATAAAATCTAAATTAATTTAATTGTGGACAAATTTACATTAATTAAATTTGCCTCAAATCTCATCTGTAATTGTTGCTCAGTCTCCATTTTGTATTGCTAATGTACAGTAACAATTGACATGCACTATTTTATAATATAATAAGATTATTACTACTATTATACTATATTATATAGTATAATAGTAACCAAGCTTGCATCTGAAACCAGGTTAGATAGATCCACACCCATTTTCTCTACATAGCATCATAATTCTGACTACTTCAGGGATAACTACATGTTTATACCGAATCAATGTTCTTTGGTTTAATAATGTCTCCTTGGAAGATACATATTATAAAAAAGAAATAAAAAGAAACCATAAAGAATCAAAGCTATTGCAGTTTATTTTTATGGTTTTCCCTAGCTGTTCATTCATCTTGCAGCATATTTAAAATAGCAAAAACTTTGACATTGTCATGTATTCTGAGGAAAATAACAAGCCATCGAAAAATTTTATCATACAGGAAAATAATGTGATAATATAAATTAGGGTGAGGATAGTGTAAGGTAGATTAAAAGCAACAGACTGAAATAGGAAGAACAAATGAAATATATTTATCTAATACAAATAAAGTCAGATGAAAGACAAATTAAATTTTAAAAAATGTTTCATTAAAAATATCAATTTTCAATAATAGAAAATGATGAAAAAAGTAAATAATAAGACTATGAAATAATCACTTCCTAAATATTGTATATTTTTAGGAAGCAATAATAAGATCACGATCTCACAATCACGATCTTCCCATTGATCATCTATTTGCTAGAGCGGGCACCAGTAATATCTCCATATGTCCTGTCTCATGCCAGTAGAGCCAGGGGCATCGGCTTGCTACAGGAACATAAAGAGCCTCAAACCATTATATTAGGTCATATGAATGACCTAATATAATTGTTACTGGAATTTGGCATATCAAATACAACACGAGAAGCTTGCCAGGCTTGCCGAGCGGGAGGCAAACTCTTTTAAACACCTCCAAATAAAGCATTTATTGATGAACCGCGGCCGCAAGTGGCTGTGTGAGCCGAATAATAAGATAAAATGGATATAAGATGGTGGTTTTTGCCTTGTCTTTGTAGATAAAACAATGTCTGGAATTTAATCATCAGGTAATCTACTATACACACAAACACTTCATGAAAATATTTTATATAGATATGTTACAAATGAAGAGTAATTAAAAATATTCATAAACTGGCAAGTATATAAAATGTTGAAGAATCATAAATTGGAAAAAATCAATATTTATAATGTGAAATTATTAAAATGGAAATAGATTTGTAAGAATGTACCCTGAATAATTATTAACAATAATAATTCAGTTAGAATTAAAGGTGGTGAAGGGAATTGTATGCTCTCTTGAAATGCGAAAATGTACATTATATCTCATAGAACAGATACCATTGTTTCTTAAGATGGTTTGGAGAAAGTTTCACATACTTCTACTTTTTAAAGAGACTATTTCATATATACTTTATAAAGATACCATATTT
Organism: Cryptotis parvus; assembly: GCA_021461705.1. Lineage (NCBI taxonomy): Eukaryota > Metazoa > Chordata > Mammalia > Eulipotyphla > Soricidae > Cryptotis > Cryptotis parvus. Next base: position 45,507 of record JAJIBD010005822.1, on the reverse strand, counting down.
TAGTATAATTATATTTGTAAAATTCAAATCACTGAAGACAATCATAAGGGAAAACATCTGATATAGACCAATATATAAAAGAGTAATAGCAAAGCCTAAGAGTAGAAAGTATAAAATAGAGAAAAGGTACAATAAAATTCATATTATACAGTTATTGTAACATAAATCAATAAATTCTTTTTTAAAAAACAACCTATGCTGACTACACAATATTAATGATAAACATAATAAAATGGAATAAAAAGAAATCTAAACATAAAAGCATGAACGAATTTATGTCAGCAATCACAAATGAAAAGAAAGAAGCCTTGGCAATATCATTATTGTAGATGTCAAGGCAAAAAGCTTGAAATGGGAAAAATAAGTATGCTTTAGAGAAATAAAAAAATGAATGTATATGAAAATTATGAGAATTTGCATTTCAAAAAATAAGTTGGCATAAGAATACTTTTAGCAAACACACAGAAAGGAAAGTGAGAGTTGATGAAATGGCAGCCAAAATGAATAACTTTAATATATCTTAATCTTCAACATAGAAAACAGAATATAATTAATGAAGATAGATGACCTTACTAATACCTTTTGATAATATTTATGTTGCAACAATTACTGGCAATTTACTATTTGTACTATCATAATTATAACCATATTTACTATTTGTACTATCATAATTAAACCATATTTACTCCTTTTAACAATCCTCTTAATACTTGATCACTTGATCACTTGAATCCCGGCATTCATTGATTTGCTCGAGTGGGCGCCAGTAACATTTCCATTGGACCCTATCACGTGCCAATGTAGCCCAATGGAATCTGGTTGATTCAGGAATATGAAGAGCCTCAAATCCTTCCTTCAGGGTCTTGACAAGGAAGTCTGACCATCTTGTAGGTGGGCGGCCACGTGATCTTTTGACATCCCGTGGGATCCAGTCGGTAATGGCTCTAATCCAGCGGTTGTCTCCAAATCGCATTACATGTCCAGCCCATCTGATTTTCGAAGCCTTGGCAAACGAGACAGCGTCCCTGATTCTGGAATAGCGATGGAGGTCAGAACACAGGATTCTTTCTCTCACTTGAGTGGGGCGTGATATTCCAAGCATAGCTCTTTTCGATGCCTCTCTGGGAGACCCGAATAGCATTCTCATCCTTAATACTATATTATAGTATTACATAATTTATAGGTATAAACTACCTATATATTCTAGATGAGGGAATTAATATAGACAAAGTCATGATGGATTAAAAAACACAGCTTTATATTTGTAGAGTCAAACATTGAATGCTGCACCTTGTTTTCAGAGCAGTACTTTTGAACAAAATAATTTTTAAATTAGTCATATTGAAGAGGCATAAATAGATTTTGTATCTGTAAACATATTGTATACATTTTTAAATGTATATAATGCATTTACCTTTACAATAAATTTCAAATATAGTATTGATTCTTTTTATAAGTTTTATACAATAAGAAAGACTTATTTTTTCTTAAAGCAATACAACAAAATTAAAAGTACTAAAAAGTACTAAAAACAATAAAATGTGCTTTAATAGATAAGTGTGGGAGAAAAAAGATCTTTAAAACCGGTATTGTAGATACTTTACAATGAAAAACCAACCAAAATATGTAAACAAAAGGAGTTTTCAGATAAAAATAAATAAACTTTTTAAATGTACATTATTAAATGAGTGAATGTAAAAAAGAATATAATACAATCAAATAATATGTATGTATTAATGTGAACAATAAATCCAAATAACAAATATGGTTTTAATCATTTGAGGAAAATTCACAGTATAATATCTAGTAAATAAAGAAGAGTATATTTAGGTCTATAAATGCATGATACTGTTTGACACATTTTTAAAATAAGTCAGAAACAAAATCCACTAACTGATAATTTTGTAAATGCAGCTACTATAATTATCATTTTTGCTTTTCTAAAATGTTCTGAATGTTTTACCTCATTCTATTTTTACACAATATAAATACTACTTACATATCCCTGTAATCACTACTGGGACACACAATGATAGGCAAAAAGTACAGAGATAGGGTCTGTGCCTTGCTGAAGGCCAATCTGGAATTGATCTGGAATCCCATATGGTCCCCTGAGCTTTGGCAGAGTAATTCCTGAATGCAGAGCCAGGAGTAACCCCTGAGCAAGGCAGAGTGTGACCCAAAAGTATGCACACAAAAATCTCTTACTGTGTTAAGAATGACAACATATCACTTCAGTAATATTTATTCAAAATAACCAGAATCTGGAAACAACCCAAGTGCCCAAGAACAGAAGACTGTATAAAAAAAAACTATGGTACATCTACACAATGATATACTATGCAGTCATTAAGAAAAATGAAGTCATGAAATTTGCTCATATATGGATAGACATAGAGAGTAACATTCTGAGTGAAATGAATCAAAGGGAGAGGGACAAACATAGAAATTGTGAGCGGAAACACAATCCGCACTTTTATTTTCATAGCAGCACTGTTCACAATAGCCAAAACCTGGAAACAACCAGTATGCCCGAGAACTGAGGACTGGATAAAGAAACTGTGGTACATCTACACAACGGAATACTATGCAGCTGTCAGAAAAAATGAAGTTATGAAATTTTGCTATAAATGGATGGATATGGAAAGAATCATGTTGAGTGAAATTAGTCAGAAGGAAAGAGAGAGACATAGAATGACTGCATTTATTTGCATGACATAAATATACTAGGTGATCTTACCAAAAGTGGAAATTACACAAGCGTGTGGGAGTCAGAGGTTGGTTTAGATAGAGAAAGGAACATGAGTGAATAAATGTCTAAAGTTCTGATACTAACATAGAACTGAGCATTAAATACAGACAAAAAAAATGCAAGTGATGGCTTCTAAGTGTATGTAGTGCAACCCACAATGTGTGGGAGAAGGAGGAGAGAGAGAGGGAGAGGAGAGGAGAGATAAAGAACCTGCCATTTAGGCGGGATGTGGGAGGGGGAGGGAATTGGGGACATGGGTGGTGGCTGAGGGGCACTGGTGGATGGCGGGGTGCTGGAACACTATGTGACCAAAACCCCCAAGCGTGAACAACGTTGTAATTGTATATCTCACAGTGGTATAATAAAATGTTAAATACAAAAAAAAAGTCTATATGAGATTGTAACATAATTCTAATATTTTCAGAGTTCTTTGATTCATTAATATTTATAATATTATAAAATAAACTTCTAGAGTGGCATTTAATTTCTAATTATATCTTTGGTTTCATACATATGATTTCATTAACTCCCATGCATTGGTAACCCTGACAATGCTGAGAAATTACACTCTGTAATGCCAAACTGAAATATTACCACTGACATTTTTAATAAAAGTGCAGAAATAAAAAAACATAGAAATTGTGAGAGATATATATTATATATAATAATATATAATATATTATAAATAATATATCTCTCACAATTATATAATATGTAATATAATATATCATATATAATATATATTATATGTAATATATATTATATATATTATATATGATATATATTATATATGATATATTATATTATATTATGTAATATAATATATCATATATAATATATATATAATATATATTATATATTATATAATATATATAATATATATTACATATAATATATATATTATATATGATATATTATATATCATATATATTATATGATATATATGATATATTATATAATATGTAATATAATATATCATATATAATATATATTATATGTAATATATATTATATATATTATATATGATATATTATATTACATATTATATAATATATATAATATATATTATATATATATTATATATAATATATGTATATTATAATATATTATACATGTTATATATAATATAGTGTGAGAGATATATTATAATATGATATATGATATATGATATATGATATATGATATATGATATATGATATATGATATATGATATATGATATATGATATATGATATATGATATATGATATATATATCACTTGTCACTTGCCTTCCCATTGTTCATCGATTTGCTCAAGCAGGTGCCAGTAACATCTCCATCCGTTGGGAATGAGGTCCATTATTGTTACCATTTTTGGCATATCAAATACACCACGGGTAGCTTGCCAGGCTCTGCTATGGCTCTGGGTTCATCCCAGGAGACCCAGTCTTTTTCTATCTCAGACCATCAACCATCCAGGGTCCATGAGACAGAGCCCTTGGTGTAGGCAAACCTGTCTCCTGTCTGCTATCTGCCGACAGAGCTGTGCACCACAGCCACACCCGAACACCTCAAGATGCAGATATATATTTAGTATGAGAATAATACAGAAATTCAATAGACATGAAGGCCAGGAGGACAGGCCCATAGGAGAATGCTTGTCACATGTGGGTGGGGGTAGGGGGGCACAGGTCATGGGGGAGTGCAGTTAGGATAGAGAAAGGACCACTATGACAATAACTGGAAACAGTAATACAGGACAAGAACTGAGTTCTGAACGAACGTAAAGTGATATAGACAATAACTTGGAAATAACAGTATTGTAAACCACAATGCCTGAAAGAGAAACGGTGAGAGAAGGGAGAAAAGAAGAGAGGGGGGAAGGAGAGAGAGAATGAGAAGTAAGAGTCAGGCTGCAGTATAGTCAGAGACAGGAGGGAAACTGGGGACAAAACTGGGGACAATGGTACACTGGCGAAGGGGACAGGTGTTCAAACATTGTATGACTAAAACCCAATGATGAACAACATCGTTACTGTGCACCACACAGTAATTCAGTAATTTTTTAAGGAATTACAACATAGATTTTTTTCCCCAAAGAAAGAAGAGGGTAGTAGAAAAGAGTGATACAGGAGCAATGTACTTGCCTTGCATGGCATCAAAGCTAATTCGATTCATGGCACTTCATATGATCCTGAGTCCTGCAAGGACAAATAATCCCTTAACACAATAGTATGTCCCCTAAAGACAAAAAAAAATTGCCCAATAGAGATAACATCAAGAAATTGAAGTTTTTTAAGGTCTCAAACAATTGTTTATATTTCTCACCTCAAGGGGAGCCTAGAGGTAATTGATAAAAATTTCACAAGGAATGATATGAAAGAAGTATTTTCCTCTTTCCCCTCACCAAACAGATGCCTTAGCCTGTTTATTAAGTCTGTTAATCCAAGACTGAACATAATCAATACTCTGTTAAAAGAGGGATATATTGGTCTGGGGAGATGAAGAAAGGTCTTAAGAACCTGTTTTGCTCAAGGAAGGCAAGAATTCAATATCTAGCACTATATGGTCACTGGAGCACAACCAGGTATATCCCTCACCAAGAAAATAGAGAGTACATCTAGCTAACTAACTCCTGACTCTGTACTAAAGGATCACACAAGGAAGTGCTTAGGGATCACTCCTGGCAGTATTTAGTGGATTTTATGTGATGCTTTAGATTGAACTTGGATCAGTCACACACAAGGAAACAACTTACCCTCTGTATTATTTCTCCAGTTTTTAGGGATTTTTATCTCTGATTTATTCATTAATCTGGAGGGAATTCTTAGCCACAATAATCTCCCAGTTGCAGTTTAAGTCACTGTTTTACCCTAATACTGGTAGTCTCCAAATCAAAAAAATCAGGAAACCTCTGAAAAATCTCTGTTTTGTGAGAAGATCCAAAGGTATGATTGTTCTTTATCCTAAGTACTGTAATATTCAGATTCAGAAACTATATCAACAAATACAGCATATTATACTAGGTAAAAATAATTGGATCCAGGATTTAAATTGCATTTACTCTTACTATGAATAGCTCTTCACATCAGTGCGATCAGAGAAAACCTTGCCGAGGGGCTCACCTTTTAGGAATAGCACAATTTGCTTTTGTTTTTTCAAATCTGGATGGTCTGAATTCTGTAGCAAAACCTTTGAGTAATGTATTACATTCAGACGGTCATTTCACTAATAGGTGAGACAGATCAGACCTTAAGGTCTCACATTTGAATAGTCTCATTCATCAAAGTTATGGATTTTAGATATAAAGAAATCAGACAGGAAGATATCAAAGAGAATATGTCAACCCCTTGGCAGCAGCTCTTGTCTCAATTGTCTTGTCTAGGGTATCTGCTGAAAGGTTACAGTTATTTCCAGACTCTAAATGTGGCACTACTATTGTTCTTACTTGTGCCTGGCAGATGTCATGCACTTCTCCAGAATGATGTGAAGGAAACACTGTTGAGTTGGAATCACACAGAAATGACTTAATTAAGGGACTGACACATCTGTGTGACTTCCTGCAAGTATTATACTCTTGGAACTTCACCTTTCTCATCTTTACAACAAAGAAAATACTTCAAAATGTTGCCTTAAATGTCAATGATTCATATAAGTCATGTAAGTAAGCAATGCATATGTAAAAAAAGATGTTTAACCTTTATTAATCGTTCAATAATGCCAGTGCTCTTGAACATAGAAGGCAAAGATCATGCTTCTTCCAACATTGCTCTCAGTTAATTGCTAGGCAGGGGCTCTTCAATAAATAATCCAAGCTGCTATTTTTATTTACAGCATTGATATACTCATTTGAACCAGGGAAGCTTTTAATGTTTGTTTTGTCACAATTGATAGTGCTTGAGAGACCATATGGTGCCAGAGACTAAACATTGCTGGTAGGATACCTGCACACAATGTAGACATTTTAGCCTTTTACACTATCTTCCTAATCCTGAATTTGGGAGGCATTTATTTTTATATCTTACTGAATCCCTTACTAGTTATCAAATAGATTGGACAAAATTTCATCCTAACCTCTAATTGAACAATTTACTGGATACCAATAATGTGATTTATAGATTGCTTATTGTCATTGAATATAAGTTTTGCAGCTTATGCTGGAAAAACATACTTATGAAAATATAACACATTTGTCTCTAATCAGTCTTCTATCAGTAATGGAGGTCAGAGGCCAGTCTAGCATGCCAGGCATATATTGCAGTGGCTTTGAGCTATCTTCCTGGCTCAAAAATGCTTGACTCTAAGAATGAAATTATCATACTAGAATATGGAAGATATAAATAGTATAGTTAGTTTTAAAAATAATAAGTGGGAAATTCTGTTTTCATTAGAAATCTTTTGTACTATTCTTTCAAGATATCATATTCCCAGCCTGTCAGATGGTCTAAAATAAAGATCAACTTACTATCAGTTATAGATTTGTTTAAATTTTTCATTAAAGCACCATGAATTACAAAGTTTTTTCAGAGTTGGGTTTGTGATATACAATGTTTCATCACCAATCTCACCACCATTGTGAACATCCCTCCATCAGGGTTCCCAGGTTACCTCTCACCCACCAAAGCCCCTGCCTGCATCTTGACAGGCAGCTTTTAAGTTTGGTTATTAATGTTTTGATCTCATAATTTCAGTGCTTTTGACTCTGTGGTTTGGCTATTTAGCTGTATCATTTCCTAACACCACACATTGTACATGGGTTCCCTTGATCCCTGCCCACATTGTTTCTCATCTATCTCTTCCTCCCTGCCCCCTCACTATTTCTTTCCTCACCTCCACCATCCCCACTATACTCTCGGGTTAAGGGTGATCTAGGCATACCCTACTTTAAGTCATTGTATTTCCTCATCCAGTGACTCTAAATACCAGACACAAGTGATATCATCCGGTTTCTCCTTCTTTGGAGGAGAACTTCATTTAACATATCTTTATTCAACGTATCTTCAAGTTTCATCCATGTTGCAGCAAACTGATGATTTCATTATTCCTTACAGCTGCATAATATTCCATTGTGTACAGTTACTACATCTTCATGATCCACTGATCCAAATCTGAGCTATTGTACTGAGAGCTGCAATGAAAAGCAGTGTGCAGGCATTTCTCTGAGTAAATAATTTTCTGTCCTGGGGGGTAGATAGTCAAAAGAGGAATTGCTGAGGCTTAGGGTAGCTTAATTTTAAGTTTATACAGAATTCTCTTTACTGTTTTCCACATGGGTCGCATCAGACAACATTCCCACTAGTGGTGGATGAGTTCCTTTATTACCACATCTCTGTCAACACAAATTGTTGTCATTATTTTTTTATGTGTACCATTCTCACTGGTGTGAGATTAGTATCTCATTGTCTTGATTTGGATTTCCCTAATAATAAATAATTGTAGCATTTTTCATGTGCCTGTTGGCTATGAGTTGGTCTTCCTCAGAAAACATTCTGTTCATTTCCTCTTTTCACTTTTTGGTGTTTTTTTGAGATTTTTTTGTTACTGATCTTTCTGAGTACTTTATATATATTATATGTATGATATATAACATGTGATATATCATATATCATATATGATATACATACATTTCCTGGATATCAATCCTTTATCTGATGTGTTGATTGCAAATATTTTCTGCCATCTAGTTAGATATTTTATAGTTTTAGTGCATGTTTCTTTTGCCATGCAGGAGCTCTTTAATTTGATGTAGTTCTGTTTATTTTTTATTCTGTTGACTTCACCAATGGCTTGTCTCACTGATAACAACTTTAAGGCCCAATTCTTTTGTGCACTGCTTATGTTTGAGGAGGCTATAATAAAGTTTGTGTGAAATCATAAAAGACCCCAAATCTCCAAAACATACTAAAATTAGTATCTTGTTACCTAACTTGAAACTATACTATAAAGGCCTGGTGATCAAAGCAGCATGGTGTTGGAATAAGGACAGACACTCTTACCAATGGGACAGAAGAATATGCAAAATAAATTCCCAGATATATGGCCAGCTATTTTTGATGCCATCCCAATAGAGCCTCGCAAGAAGCCAGAGGAACCCCCCCACACCATGAGGACCACCATTTTCAACATCCGTAACTCCACAGCTTGTCAGAGCTCCACCCGAGATAAGCCAATCTCTCCCATTTGCACGAGGCTGCATAGTGGCCATGTGGTTCATCAGAAAATGCATTAACTGAGAGCCTACTTACTGCTGAGAGTATGCAACACACACAGCAGAGCCTGGCAAGCTACCTGTGTCGTATTTGATAAGCTAGAAACCAATAACAATTATAGACCTCATTCCCATGACCTGAATGAATGGTTTGAGGCTATTGATGTTCCTGGTGTGAGCAGATGCTCTTGGGCTACACTAGCATGCAAGAGGAAGTATGGAATGTTACTGGTGCCCACTGAGAAAATCAATGGACAATGAGAAAAAAAAGTGATACAAGTGACACAATTTTTAATAAAGGTGATGAGAGCATGAAATGGAGTGAAAACAGCCTCTTCAACAAATGGTGCTGGCAAAATTAAATAATCACATGCAAAACTTAAAACTGATTCATGTCCCATATCTTACACAAGTCAATTGAAATTGATCAAAGATCTTGAGATCAGATAAGAATCTATAAAATACATCAAGGAACATATAGGATGATCAGTTATAGATCTTAGAATTTGCAGACTCCTCCATAGAATCCTATAGTATGTTTAGTAATATATATAGACATATACATGCATTTGTTTTATATATGCATGTTATAATATATAAACATATAATACATGTATGTACATAGTACATCTATATGTACTATATATGTATACATATATACATTTGTCTCATGCTAGTAGAGCCCAAGGCATCTGCTTGCTCCAGGAACATAAAGAGCCTCAATCCATTCCGAATGAGGTCTATATAGTGTGTATACATATATACAAATGTATATATGTATACATATATAGTATGTATACATACTATACATAGGCAGACATGGGGCAGAGCTGCTACTGGCTCTCCCTGTGATCAGCCGCTCACGAGGCGCCGGGAGGGATGGTGGGTTCTAGCCCTGGCCCACCATCCCAGAGGAGCCTCGCAACAAGCTCAGACGACCCCCCCACTCCATGAGGGCCTCCATTTTCCACACCCGGACTTCTCTCTCCGTCAGACCTCCACCCAGCAGACCAGCCTATCAATGCCCGGCTCATCGAAGTTCCACCCTGCAGCAGTCTTTCTTAAATCCGGCTCAGGTATGCCGGTCCAGAGACTCGCAGACATGGGGCAGAGCTGCTACTGGCTCTACCTGTGACCAGCTGCTCACGAGGCGCCCGGGAGGGATGGTGGGTTCTAGCCCCTGGCCCACCACCCCAGCAGAGCATCGCAACAAGCCAGACGACCCCCACTCCATGAGGGCCTCCATTTTCCACATCCAGACTTCTCTCTTGTCAGACCTCCACCCAGCAGACCAGCCTATCACAGCCCGGCTCCCCGGCTGCAAGCGGCCTTGCCGATTCATCAATAAATGCTGGACTTAGAGATGCCTACAATAGTATGCTACCTGCACGGCAGAGCCTGGCAAGCTACCCGTGTTGTATTTGATATGCCAAATACCAGTAACAATTATAGACCTCATTCCGGAATGGATTGAGGCTCTTTATGTTCCTGGAGCAAGCAGATGCCTTGGGCTCTACTAGCATGAGACAGGACATATGGAGATGTTACTGGGGCCCGCTCAAGCAAATCGATGATGAACGGGAAGACAGTGACAGTGATACAAATGTATGTACTGTATGTATGTATATGTACTATATGTGTATATGTGTATATATACATACTATATGTAGATATACTATGTGTGTACCTAATCTAGTTATAGGAACAAAAACAGAGTAGGAGTGCTGTTAAGCTAACATTTTGCCAAGACCTAGATGTCCTGAGACCTGTAATCAGTCCAATCTTACTTACTTACTTACCTTCCCTAAAGCCCAGCCCTATCCCCATCTAACAGTAACAAGTAGCTGAGAGTATTATTGCTCCTTTCTGATACAATATATTTTTTGAAATTTTCCTTATAATATATAAAAATTTCAGAGAGGAAAAGAATGATCTAACTAAAATCATTTTAAATTTAAGATTATTATCTTTCTTTTAATAATTTGGATACCATAGTAACCAAATCAATGATCTTATCTGAACTAGAAGAAAGAACTTTAGTTTTCTGAGTCTCTACTTCCTTGCTAGTAAAGAAAGGATGACTAGATGAGCTTTAGAGTGTGGACCAATTGCAATGCCTTTTATGATTCATTCTTAACTTCTTTTTTCAGCAACACGTTCTTCAAAGAGAACCATTTATCTATAAGAGCACACCACAGCCTCCAGCTATGGGCAACAACAAAGGCAATTATAAGATCATTTCTTCTTGGCATCAGCTAGTCAGTCATGGATCAAGAAATCCCAACTACCACATTTTCAGAAGTCAGATACTCTTAGGTACATACCTCTGGGAGTTTGTCTATATTCTGAACTTCTGAGGTTTATGTGCACTTTTATTTTTCATCAAAGCTAGTCCCCACTTTTTTTGCCCCAAGCTCTTTACTCTAGATTGACATTGAAAAATATGTTGAAAAATCCAACACTACTTTTCAGGAACAGCTGTTATGAGTCAAGGTCATTTCTGTTTCATAGCAGTGATTTCACTCAGACTACCTTCCCCTCCCTACAATTTTAGGCTTGCTGTAACCATCCTGTGAAGTGTTTCTGGCAGGAGATTGTATTTCGGCAGAACGGAGAGAGGATCTGGAATAAGCCAACAGCCCCTGGATGACAGATCTCCCCCAAGAGAGCCTTCCTCAGCTGGAGCCAGCCAAGCTTAGCTTTTCTGCTGACAAACACTCCAGCTTCCAGCCGTGTGTCTCTAGATATGCTGTTTGTAAAGGCCTGAAGGTAGCTGTCTGGTCTCCTTTCTCTGTGGATAAGCTAGGAAGCCATCAAAGACTCTTGGTGATTGCATGATTTATGAAATTCCCCTGCTTAAGGACTCCCTACAGTATGAAGAAAATGTAAAATATTTTTGTTTTGTTTGGGGGCCACACCTAGCAATGCTCAGGGGTTATTCCAAGTTCTGCAGTGAGAAATTACTCTTGGTAGTGCTTAGGGGTGTTAGAGAATGCTGAAAATGAAACCTGGTTGGCTGCATGTGATGCAAAAATACCCTATAGGGCTTTACTATTATTACAGTCCCAGGAAATGGACAATTTTAAGCATAATTCTCAAAACCAGTTTTATCTTCTGTAAGATGGCATTGCAAATGAAGTTTCCAATAGGGTTTCTTGAAAGTTAAATAAACTGCTAATATGCTCAGATTATTGTTTAGGAAAGGTATACTCAAAAATTACCAGCTTTCTTCCCATGTTTCCAAATGTATTCTTTTTTTTTAAGTATTTTATTATACCACCGTGAGATATACAAACAAAAAGATATACAATTAAAAAGTTCATGTTTGGGTTTTGGTCATACAGTGTTACAGCACCCGTCCCTCCACCAGTGCCCATCTCCCACCAACAACATCCCGGTTCCCTCCCCCTTCCCCAGCCCACCTTCCAAATGTATTCTTTATCTAGACTAGGAGGTCACTCTGGGTGAGGCTCCACAGTACGGTGATACTGCTGTGCCTAGGGGATGCTCAACCAAGAGGCTTCAAATATGCACCCCTTTGAGTTTTCTCTCACTCCCTATACAAGCTCTTCTTCAAACATTTTTTAATGATTTTTTCTCCTTATAGTCCATGAAACTGATGCTGTTTTTTGTTGAGAATAAACCTGTCACACCCTGGAGCTTTATGGCAAGGCTTTTTCATGCACTTTCTTTGTTTTCCCACACCCCACATACAATTTCACTCCTTTTCTCAGAATTCTGTTATTTATGATAATACAAAAATGGTTTCTAGGACTGCAGAGATAGTAGGGACCAGGATGCTGTGGCAGTCTCAAAGGATCCCGGTCACAGCCAAGAGAGATCTATGACCTCAGAACCAGGAATGTGTCCTGAACACAGTTGGGTATGACCTCAAAACTAACCAAACCAGTCATAATTTCTTAAATCATTTCATTAAGCAGAAATGGTCCACCTCAAAAATTTTTTAATTTAATCTTCACTTGTTCATATTTAGCCTCCATTTTATACTTGATCTTAGCCAAAAGGCCAAGAAGTGATTAGCCTCCATTTTATTTTTTTTTTTTTTTAATTAATATTTTATTATACCACCATGAGATACACAATTACAAAGATATTCATGTTTGGGTTTTGGTCACACAGTGTTCCAGCACCCATCCCTCCACCAGTGCCCATTTCCCACCACCATGTCCCCAATTCCCTCCCCCCTCCCTAGCCTGCCTGTATGGCAGGTTCTTTATCTCTTTTCTCTTTTTCTCTCTCTCTTTTTTTTTTTTTTTTTCTCTCTCTTTTTTTTTTTTATTTTTTTTTTTTTTTTAAGTATTTTATTATACCACCGTGAGATATACAAATAAAAAGATATACAATTAAAAAGTTCATGTTTGGGTTTTGGTCATACAGTGTTTCAGCACCCGTCCCTCCACCAGTGCCCATCTCCCACCACCAACATCCCCGGTTCCCTCCCCCTTCCCCAGCCCTGCTCCATGGCAGGTTCTTTTATTTCTTTCCCTTTCTCTCTCTTTCTCTTTTCCTTCCCTTCCAGACTATGGATTACAGAACATACATTAAAAGGTTGTCATTTGTATCCTTTTGCCTCTATTTAATGCTCAGTTCTAGGGTTGGCATTAGTACCCTCGACTATTGTTAGCCCCCTGTTCCATTTTCTGTCTTACCTAAACTCTGACTCCCACACGTTTGTGATAATCTCCACCTTTGACAAGACCTCCTGATATATGTTTCACTTGACCTTGGATATTGGTATCATAATATGTACATATATATTTATGCCATGCAAATAAATGCAGTCATTCTGTATCTGTCTCTCTCCTTCTGGCTAATTTCACTCAACATAATCTTCTCCATGTCCATCCATTTATAGGCAAATTTTATAACTTCATTTTTCCTAACAGCTGCATAGTATTCCATTGTGTAGATGTACCAAAGCTTCTTTATCCAGTCATCGATTTTCGGGCACTCTGGTTGCTTCCAGATTCTGGCTATTGTGAATAATGCTGCTATGAACATAAAAGTAGGGATGGTGTTTCCGCTGCGTATTTTTGGTTTCCCAGAGTAGATTCCCAGGAGTGGTATGGCTGGGTCAAATGGGAGTTCAATTTCTAGTCTTTGGAGGAAAGTCCATATTGTTTTCCAGAAAGGCTGTACCAGCCGGCATTCCCACCAACAATGGATGAGTGTCCCCTTTTCCCCACATCCACGCCAGCACTTGTTGTTCTTGCTCTTTTGAATATGTGCCAGTCTCTGTGGTGTAAAGTGGTATCTCATTGTTGTTTTGATTTGCATCTCTCTGATGATTAGTGATGATGAGCATTTTTTCATATGTTTTTTGGCCATTCGAATTTCTTCCTTGCTGAAGTTTCTGTTCATTTCTTGTCCCCATTTTTTGATGGGGTTGTTTGTTTTCTTCTTGTAAAGTTCTACCAGTGCCTGATATATCCTGGATATTAACCCCTTATCAGATGGGTATTGGGTGAATATTCTTTCCCATTCTGTGGACTGCTTTTGTATCTTAGTCACTGTTTCTTTTGAGGTGCAGAAGCTTTTCAGTTTCATGTAGTCCCATATGTTTATCTTTTCTTCTAGTTGCTTTGTTAGTGATGTTTCACCTTTGAAGATGCCTTTAGCTTCAATGTCGTGGAGGGTTTTTCCTATATTTTCTTCAATGTACTTTTATGGATTCAAGTCTGATATTGAGATCTTTAGTCCATTTTGATCTGATTTTTTGTGCATGGTGTTAGACACAGGTCCAAATTCATTTTTTTACACGTTGCTGCCCAGTTTTCCCAACACCACTTGTTGAAGAGGCTTTCCTTACTCCATTTTAGACTCATTGCACCTTTATCAAAGATTAAATGATCATGTGTTTGAGGTTGGGTGTCAGGATACTCTATTCTATTCCATAGGTCCACAGGTCTGTTTTTTATTCCAATACCATGCTGTTTTAATTACTACTGCCTTGTAGTACAGTTTGAAGTTGGGAAAGGTGATGCCTCCCATCTTCTTTTTTTCCCGAGGATTGCTTTTAGCTATCCTTGGGGGGTTTATTGCTCCATACAAATTTCAGGAGCGTTTGGTCAATTTCTTTGAAGAATGTCATCGGTATCCTTATAGGGACTGCATTGAATCTGTACAGAGCTCTAGGGAGCATTACCATTTTGACAATGTTGATTCTCCCCATCCATGAACAGGGAATGTGTTTCCATTTCCTTGTGTCCTCTTTTTATCTCTTGGAGCAGTGTCTTGTAGTTTTCTTTGTACAGGTCCTTTACATACTTGGGTAAGTTGATTCCTAGGTATTTGATTTTCTGTGGCACAATTGTGAATGGAATTGTTTCCTTAATATCCCTTTCTTCTGTTTCGCTATTTGTATATAGGAAAGCCACTGACTTTTGGGTGTTGATTTTGTATCCTGCCACTCTACTATATGCGTCTATTGTTTCTAGGAGTTTTTTGGTAGAGAGTTTAGGGTTCTCTAGGTATAATATCATGTCATCTGCAAATAATGATAAGCTTGACTTCTTCCTTGCCTATCTGGATGCCCTTGATGTCCTTTTCTTCTCTGATTGCTATGGCAAGTACTTCCAGTACTATATTGAATAAAAGAGGTGAGAGGGGGCAACCTTGTCTTGTCCCTGATCTCAGGGGGAAGGCTTTCAACTTTTCCCCATTTAGAATGATGCTTGCTGTGGGCTTTTGGTAGATTAGCCTCCATTTTAAATGAGAGAAATGACGTTCAAAGGGGAATTCTTTACCTAGATCCTAATTTGTCTCATGACCACTCACCAAAGGTTACAGTGACAAAGGCTAATTATTGTTCCCTAATTTTTAAATTTTTTTTTCATTTCAGGCACTTTAATTTGCAATATTGTTACTGGCAGGATTTTATGCTAAAACATTCCAAGACCACACGCTCCTTCAAACATGTATGTTGCCTCGAAGCCTCAACAATTGTCCCCTCCCACAATACATTCCCCCCTCAATAAGCTCAGTTTCATAGACCAGTCTTCATATTCCTTTGTCTTTGGCGATTTGTTATTCTTTTACTGTAGTTCTTCCAATTCTTATATCTTAGGCTTCTCTTTTTTTCAAGAACATGTTTCTTTAACCCCATTGTGCTTCAGTCAGTACAATCATAGAATTACAAAGGAATCTGATAGACCATTCAAGCAAAATGGTCTAATGTGTCTAAGGCACTAATACCACAGGAAATGATGTACCAACAGACAACTCACCCTTATCAAAATCTAAGTAGTGAGGGAGTTGAAATCCCATAGACATGCACTCTGTGTTATGGAAGGTGCTCTTTGCAAAGCACTGTTAAGCAGATTTGGGAGAAAGGATTAATTTTCAAAGCTATGAAAATTTGAGCTCAAAAACAATGACAAGTAAGACTTCACAATTCAGCATAGGTAGTATTCCTCTGGGGAAACTATTGAGAATGAACTAAGTTGATTGGTTATTTAGATACCTAAGAGAATTTGGTAAATACGTTCCCATACTTTTCCAACACCCTGAAAAAAATTCATACTGTAATAACAACATTTATGTTCTCCCCTGAAACTCAATTAGGTTGTAAACAACATATGCAAGTTTCAGGCAATGACCTGTCACCCAAAGGGAAATTTATTACCGAGGCAGGGAATATAACACTCTTACTACCAATATTTTTGAATCCTGACTCTCAGTCAAGAACAGAGGCAAAAAGCCATCACATTCAAGATTTGTATAAAAGGCACAACCCTGTGACAAAAGCAGAAGCACATATTTTTATAACATGATCAGCAGTTACTCCTCTTAACTTAGAACAGGATTACCTGTTAAGTGGGGAATATTTGACCAAATTAAATTCTAATTCTAGAGGACTGGTGTGAAAGATTGTTTTACCCAATTATTATTCAGCAATTGTGTAGTGTATATAAGAACACAAAGCAATCTAACAAAATAGCAAAGTACATACACTAAACGTAAGTTTTCACTAATATTTAATTTTAAACGGGTGTTATGCTACTCACAATAGCCTCTTTTGTTATTTTTTGCTACTGGTGTTTGCTACTGGTATTCTTGCCTCTATAGTGTGAATTCTCTAAGAGGCAACTCATGAAATCTAGAACCTGATTTCCTCATTGGACATATTTGATTACTGATTCACCTAGGGTATTGATTCAATTTTTTACATATACATGCACTACCTTGCCTGCAGACAAGTAATTCAGAAAAAAATGTAACACCATCTCCTTTGTAATCCTGCTAAAATCTTCTTACCTATGTTAGAAACCTCCAGTGAATGCATGGAGAAGTTCTGGGTAATGTGTCAGTGAAGCAGGAATGTCCTGTAGGGTCGGAGGCGCAGAGATGAGACACCAGGAACACGATGTATATCCATTAAATTTTTAATGATCACCAGCCGGAGGGGCAGCAGTTCTCATCATGGCAGGAGCTCGCTGACCTGAACTAACTCATTTGACTGACCGAACTGACTGACCACCTCCACACAGACTCCAACTCCCTTCTTCCCCCATCTCAAAGGGCAATACAGCTTAAAGTTTGCATGGTTTACATTACAAAGACAGTTCACATTCATTGAATAGGACTTAGGAATAATCCCAGGAACCAAAAACCTGCAGAGGGTGCTATCTAGGTAAGATGAGATGAACAAAAGAACGCATTACAGTTGCTAATGCAGCCTTCAGGACTAGCCCAAGATGGCAGGGATGTGTCAGACAGAAGAACAAGAAAAACCTGTTTTCTGCTAACTTTAAGCATCTTCCATTAGACTCCATCTTGGGCTAGTTATAGCCAACAGGGAAATGTGCAGAGAAATGACCTAGGATAGACTTGTCTGGGTATACCTGCAGCTGCTCAACAGTTTCACTAGGGATTTCTACATACTAACTCTATTGGGAGACAGTCTGCGCGGAAGTCCCTGTGTATCTGTTAACAGGCAGTATCCATCAGACCTTCCTTCGCATATCCTTAGATCTACCTTCTGCCAACATGCCAGACTCTGCCATCAAAAAATTAAGTTATTTTTTATCTCCTAAGCAACTATCTGGCAACATAAGTGGCAGTAAGTGAACATGATATATGAATATGATATTTGGATAAATGGAATAATGAATAATACAATTAGTACATTCAAGTATGCATCTTTAGAAATGAATATTTGCACTAGCTAGCTCAAATTCCTATAACAATATACCATTGAGTGTTTTACCCAACAGACATTTATTTCTTACAATATTAGGGACTGGGGTACTTACAGTGTCCAGGATCAAGGTAATAATAAATTCAGTTCTCACTGAGAACCTTCATTCTGACTTGCAGATCACGCTTCTCACTGGGGCTCATTTTTAAAAAGAGAGAATTCAGTATTTATTCCATTTCTTATAAGGACAATACCCTACTCTCTTATAACATTATTTAGGTTAATGACTAGCCCTAAAACACTACCTCCAAATACCAACATACAGAGAAACTGGGCTTTAACATGAATTTGGTGTGTGTGTGTGTGTGTGTGTGTGTGTGTGTGTGTGTGTGTGTGTGTATATGTAGAGGTGTAGAGTGGTAGAGTGGTGGAAGTGAGGGTGAACGTGAAGGGTGGGTAGGACACAAATAACATTTTGTCTTATTAGTCCATATCATCAGTATATTCTGCTACCCTACATTGTGGTCATTGTGACTAAAAACAACACAAAATGCAAATAACATACTCTTTCCTCTCGTGGTCTTTGTCACAGGACCAGAAGGAAAAAAACTAGACTTCTCTGTTGAGCCTTTCTGTATCTCACCACCTTCTCCAGCAAGCAAGTCAATCTCTTTGAAAAACCACAGCGTGAAAGCAGACTGACCTCACTAGTAAAGGCAAAATCTTTGTGCTTCAGTGCAGCATCTAGCAAGTCTGTAAAAGGAGGAAGGTTTACCAGGTTACCAAGCAATATGATTCTTTCAAAACTATCTTTACCTATGTCCACTCTCTCTTGCTTTAAGATGCCCACACTACACTCTGAGTTAATTAATATTCCAAGTGTGAGCCACCTGTGGCACATGCCATGGGGTGTTATTAAAGTGTTAAGAAATTTGTTTCTTGTAAATTTGTCATCCATATACACTGGCAGTAACCACATATGAAAAATCCTCACTGCCTAACTTGCATCGTAATCGGTAATCAATTGATTCATTAAAAAACCTAGTGTTGCCTAACAGATAATGAATCATTTGATACCCAAATTTTTGAGATCAGACAACCTGAGGAACCAAAGAGCCTCTTCCTCGAAATAAACAGGAAAGTAGTGGCTGGATTTGGCAGTTATCTCTGTCAGTACTATCACCATCTTTAACACTTAGGGGTTCAGGATATTAGCATAACCAAGCCAATATCTTTAATCATGGATCACAGAAAATCCTTTTTAAAATAATTCGGTTGCTGTGAAAGCCCATCCTTTCCCCCTGCATTATTCCACATTGTAAAGGAGAAACCATACACAATTTTGCCCACTAGTCTCTGAAATTTTTTCCTGATATTTCTATCTGTAAATGACCTCTCTGGAAATAATTCTCAAGCCACTCTGGGTAGACAGACAGAAGCTCATTTCCATCAGCTTTTCCCCACTGTTCTTTTGCAGTTGAAATGAAAACTGACCCCTGAACATAAGATTTATAGTAACCTCAGCTTAGACTATCTATGGCTGTTTTATGGAGGGTTATCCTTTGTGAGTATGTGATGGTTCTTAACTCAGGAGGCTCTGAGTTGTTCTCACTGACACTTGGTTCTGTTGTACCTACCTGAAGTCCAATACTCGGACTGTGATGTGAAGTTGTTTTCCCCCTGCTCATGCTCAGGGTCACTGGGGCCACACCAAGCAACAGTGATCTTAGGAACAGATCTCAAGGCTTCTGCATGAAAGCATTTATAAAACCTTTTGAGGTTGGTCCTTGACTCACAAAAGGAGTTTAAAAAATTACACAAATTCACAAACTCTACTGTCGTGCCTCTTTATTGATGTTAGTCATTGAAACAATTATTAAAAAATGAGAAAAACAGCCAACCCATCATTTCTCATACCACCTACACAGCAGAGCCTGGCAAGCTACCCCTGTTTTATTTACTTGTTATGCCATAAACTAGTAACAATTATAGACCTCAGTTCCATGATCTGAAGAATGGTTTCGGGCTCTTCCTGTCCCTGGAGCAAGCAGATGCCCTTGGGTTACACTTGCTTGTGACAGGTCTAATGGAGATGTTACTAATGCCCACTTGGGCAAATCTATGAGCAATGGGATGACAGTGACAGTGACAGTGACAGTGACTGTTGTGCCTCTTTCTTTATGTTAGTCATTGAAACAATTTAAAAAAAGAATTATGGTAAAAGTGGAACTTACAAAACATACAAGCAAGCTGAGGGCTGTTAGGGGAAAGACCTTTTCCGACTACAGCTACATCTCTCCAATTCTTCCAACATTGCATATCATGTTTGCAGGAGTTGCTTTCATCAACAATTTCCTGGTAAAGAACTAGTTTGTAAAAACAGAACCATATGGCTTGCTCTTTCAATCCCATGTTCTCCCTTAAACACCTCTCTCTGTCTCCCTCTATCCTTTTCTCTTGCATTCTCCTTTCCTTTCTCTCCTTCCTCTCTCTTCTCACCTTTCTCTTCCTCTTCTCTATCTCTCCTTTTTCTCATTCTCTCTTCTCACCTACCTCTCTCTTCTTACTCTTCCTCTTCTCTCTCTCTCTCTCACTCTATCCTCTTTTTTCCCACTCTGGAGAATCCTGTGTCCTCTGTTTGTCTACTCTCACACAGAAGCAAATTTCTCAGTCTAACACCATGCACAAAAATCAGATCAAAATGGATTAAAGATCTTAATATCAGACCTGAATCCATAAAGTATATTGAAGACAATATAGGAAAAACCCCCCCCATGACATTGAAGCTAAAGAAACTTCAAAGATGAAACACCACTATCACAAAAAAACTAGAAGAAAGGATAAACATATGGGACTATATGAAACTAAAAAAAGTTTCTGTACCTCAAAAGAAACAGTGACCAAGATACAAAAACAGTCCACAGAATGAGAAAGAATATTCACCTTAATCCATCTGATAGGGGGTTAATATCCAGGATATATCAGGCACTGGGAGAACTTTACAGGAAGAAAACAGTCAACCCCATCAAAAAATGGGGAGAAGAAATTAACAGAAACCTTGACAAGAAAGAAATTCAAATGGCCAAAACATATGAAATAATTTTCATCATCGTTAGTCATCAGAGATATGCAAATCAAAACAACAATGAGATATCATCTCTCATCATAGAGGCTGGCACATATCCAGAAGAGCAAGAACAACAAATGCTGGTGTGGATGTGGCGAAGGGGGACTCTCATCCACATTGTTGGTGGGAATGTCGACTAGCTTTTTTTGGAAAACAATATGGACATTCCCCAAAGACTAGAAATTGAACTGCCATTTGACCGAGCCATACCACTCCTGGGAATATATCCTGGGAAGCCAAAAACACAC
This sequence comes from Cryptotis parvus, assembly GCA_021461705.1. NCBI lineage: Eukaryota > Metazoa > Chordata > Mammalia > Eulipotyphla > Soricidae > Cryptotis > Cryptotis parvus. The sequence continues at coordinate 24,034 of JAJIBD010005822.1, read as the reverse complement.
AGCGGAAACACCATCCCACTTTTTATGTTCATAGCAGCACTATTCACACTAGTCAGAATCTGGAAACAACCAGAGTGCCTGAGAACTGATGACTGGATAAAACAAACTTGGTACATCTACCCAATGGCATACTATGCAGCTGTTAGGAAAAATGAACTTATGAAATTTGCTCATAAACGGATGGACATGGAGAGGATTTTGCTGAGTGAAATTAGCCAGAAGGAAAAAGATATAAAATGACTGCATTTATTTGCATGACATAAGTATATAGACACACACACACACACACACACACACACACACATATATATTATATATATATATACATATTATGATAACAACACCCAAGGTCAGACAAAACATGGACCAGGAGGTCTTTTCAAAAGTGGAATCTACCACAAGCGTCTGGGAGACGGAAGTTGGGTGGGACAGAGAAAGGAACAGTGTGCTAACAATTGTTGTAAGTGATAATACCAGCCTAGAAATGAGTGTTAAATACAGTCAAAAAAGATACACATGATAACCTCCAAATGTGTGTATTGCAATCCACAGTATGTAGAAGGAAGAGAGAGAGAGAGTAAGAGAGAGAGAGAGAGAGAGAGAGAGAGAGAGAGAGAGAGAGAGAGAAAAAGATAAAGTAATTATCTCTGCCACATGGAGGCAGGCTAGGGAGAGGGAAGGGAATTGGGGACATTAGTGGTGGTACATGGGCACTGGTGGAGGGATGGGTGCTGAAACAATATATGACGAAACCAGGAAAAAAAAAAATTGTCTTGCTTCATTCACACACAAATATGCAAATTTTAGGGAGACATATTTAAGATGAAATGATAGACGCCCTTTAACCTTTCAGAAGAAGCATTTGTTACTGATGCCTAAAAATAAAGAGGAAAATAAAAATATCTTAATTAACCCACAAGTAGAGGGAGAATGGGAACCAAGGAGAAAGCTAATAATTATTAAATATTCACATAGGAAAATAAATGAACACTACTCACATGTGAAATAGAAGCTCTCTTCTTTAGAGCTTTGAAATAATAAAGTCACCAAAAAGCCCATGACACTCTATCACTATCCTGACATCAACTTCAATGATGGAATGCAATAACTTTGCATATTGATACTATAAACATAAACATTATTCTAATCATATCATCTAAGTTATAATATTTTAAGAAAGGGAGTCATCACCATTATCTCTCTCTGGTAAATGCTCAAAAGAAGGCAGATGACCTCACCTTAACCTCCTAGCAGAACATTAAAAATAGCTGTTATGTTATCCTGCTAGGTTAAAATTCTAATTTCCATGTTTACCAAGATAGGTAGATATTCTATTTCTCAGTTATGTCATCTATATAATTATAGTTTTCTTATTTGGAAAATCCTTTGGTAGGAATGAAATGACGTGATCCATATATAATACAACAGATTAAGACTTTAAAAAATGGTACTTAATATAATTTAGCTTCTTATTGATTTACATACTTTTCTTAGACCCCTTGCTTATGTATATAATTCCATCACACTCTTATTTCAATTCTGATACTATATGTCAGAATACATTTTTATAGCTGACTCCAAAATGTCATATAATTGGTGTCATATGGTATGTGACCTTTTGAAGTTGGATTCCCTCATTGAGCATAACGCATGTAAGATTGATCCAAGCTGTCATATGCATCACAGTTTGTTTTTTCATTTCTGATGCCAGATAGTATTTCATCGCTAGTTATATTACAATTTGTTTATCCATTTATCTAGTAAAGGTCACTGGTTTCCAGTGTTTGGCAATTATATATAATTCTACCAAAGGCATGTAGAAAAACATTTGTGTAAGGACTTTGTGTGAGTATAAGTCATTTCTCAAGTATAATTGTCCAAGGGCAGGATTGTTAAGTCATAAAGCACATGCAGGTTTAATTCTGTAAGAAACTGTTGAACATTTCCCACATATACCTGTTTTATTATTCCCACCAGAGAGGTGTAGAAGTTACTATTACTACATTCCCCATTACTTGATTCATTCATTTTCTACTTTCATAGCATTTTTTAAATTAAAAATATCTTTGAAATATGCTGCCCATATTTTATTGATATTTCTTATATTTTAGAGTTCTTTATACATGCTGAGTTCTGGTGTATGTTGCAGATAGTTTCCATAGTTTTGTCTGTTGCAGTGGGGGAGGCACACCCGGTGATGCTGAGTGCTTGTTCCTGGCTCTGCACTCAGGAATTCAGGAATGCCAGGGATCAAACCCTGTGGGTTCTGTGCAAGACAAGTGCCCTACTATCTGCACAAGCACCTAGTAAAGTTTTATTTTCTCTCTCCCTCACTCATGTGCTCCCTCTATTGGGAGGAGTAGTGGACACACCCAACAGTGCTTCAGGCTTACACTTGGCTTTGAGCTCAGGAATTATTCCTATCAAGCTCAGGGGACCATTGCAGTGCCAGGAATCAAACTTGCATTGGCTAAGTGTAAAATGCCTTCCCTTCTTACGTCTCTCTGGCTCTCTATGCTATTAACATGGAGGATAAGACATTTCAAACTTTTAAAATGTCCCATATTTCTTTTAAGAATAAGAACTTTTTTCATTTTGATACTTTATAATCATCTTATTCTGTCCTGATTTTGTTTTTGATCTAAAATCTCTGCAATACTGCTAAAAAGCCTTTTCTTATGTTTTCTTCCAAAAGTGAATTAAGATTCTAATTTTAAATTATTCTCTGCTGAAAAGTGGGTGGCTAGAGAGATTATATAGTGGATAAGGGACTTGTCTCTCATGCAGCCAACTCCAGATTTAGGGAGTATGACTCCCCGAAAAATCTTTTTTCTCTTTCACAGATAACAGGTTGCTTTCTCAAGTTACTCAGTCACAGTCAAATCCTGTGTTTTACATCTTTAGAAACTTTTATGTATTTTCTCCATATTTATCCTAGTTTATAATTATATATTACATAATTATTATGTGAATGCTTGCCAACTCTCATGACTGTAGTTCCTTAGGGTCTATTTTTTGCTTACCATTACATCATACACTTTAATACTGCTCTCTTCATCGAGGAACTGAATGAATCTAAACGAGAAAGAAAGAGCAAGCAAATGTTCAGGCACCATAATACACTGTGGACAACTAAGACAAAACTAGCTTTGCCCTAATTCTCTAGGTCCCCTAAACCACAATTTGTCAAAAAGAAATATTTTAATGAATTCAAGCTGGAGTTAGTCTCATTTTATTTCTCCTCCAGGTCTTATTTTGGAGGAAAATATTAAAAGATAAAGATAGTGAATAACCAATCATAACTCGGTATACCTGTAGCACGTTAGAAAAAAGAATAAAGGAAAGAAAAAAAGGATGAAGAATATTACCCTGACTAACCAGTAAATGCAGAAAACTAAGACACAGCTTGAAGCATGAATTCAAAATTCATTTTAGCACCTCGTTCTCATGCCACACTGCTGCCTGTCTCATGCCCTGCAAAAAACTCTTATTATTATAGGTATAATAGTCATATTTTAAATGCTATGTAGACATCAGAATGTACAAAGTTACCATATTTATCTTTAGTTATTTTTATTTCTAATACATTTTTATTTTTAGATAGTCTATGGAAGAATCACTTTTTATTTTAATATATTCACTGTCTGTCTGTCTGTCTGTCTTCCCATTGTTCATCGATTTGCTCGAGTGAGCACTAGTAACATCTCCATTAGTCCTGTCATAAGCAAGTGCAACCCAAGGGCATCTACTTGCTCCAGGGACAGGAGGAGCCCAAAACCATTCTTCAGGTTATGGAACTGAGGTGCATAATAGTTACTAGTCTTTGGCATAAAAAGTAAATAAAACACAGGTAGTTTGCCAGGATTTACTGTGTAGGTGGTATAGTCTCAGTAGAAGGCTCTCAACCCGAGCATTTACTGATGAAACTTAAAGGGGGAAGATCAGGATTTCTCTTGGATGGAGCTCTGAGGAACTATGGCGTCTAGATGTTGAGAATGACTAACTGCATGATGTGTGGTTTGCTCTGGCTTCTTGCCAGGACAACTGGTATCAGAAAAACATGTCTAGAACTGTTTACTATGTATAAATGTGAAAGAACTTGGGAAGAACCTTATGCAAAATTCAGTATCCTATAAAAATATTGCATGGCCACAAAGCAGCCATGTGTGCACGGAACCTGTGAGTCTGGCATAGGTGGGTCTCTCTCTTCCGGGGCAACTGGCATGGAGGTGAAGGAAAGGGAAGGGCCCAAAACTCCACTCCGAGTCTGGCCAGCATGGTCTCTCCCCTGCTCATTAGAAAAAACCCTTGGAGCAATGTTGGATCTGGCCAGGGGATGGCCAAGCCCCCTTACTGGGAGGTCAGCTCCATGGGTTGCTTCCACATGGGGCGGTCGAGCAGCGTAGCTGTGGGTCTGAAGTGGATGGGTCTGGATCTCTTCCCGGGGTTCCAAATTAGCTGAGTCTGGCGTGGGTGGGTCTCTCTCTTCCTGGGCAACTGGCATGGAGGCGGAGGAAAGGGCAGGGCCCAAAACCCCACTCCGAGTGCGGCCAGCATGGTCTCTCCCCCTGCTCATGAGAGCTTAAAAAATTAAGATATTCTATGGAAGATTAATAATACATAAATAACATAAATAATTTATCCTGCCCTATTATCTAGATAGGATGCTACATTTTACAGAATTACCTGATGATAAAAATACCTGGAAATCATTTCATGACATAAGCCTATAAAGTTGCTTTGAATGATGAAGATATGGATAAGCCTTTCATCACCGTATAATTAAAATCAATTGCCTAATAGTTCCTCACATATAGCAAATGCCTGTGACCTTTAATGCACCTGAGAATGTTCTGAATATCTTATATATAATTAGTTCATCCTCTCCACAACTACATATGTTTGTTACTATTATTAGCTCAAAAAAATGAATGCTGTTTACAGATCAAGCAGATATTTTTAGGGGTAGGGTTCAAAATCAGATTATCTTGACATATTTTAGCATTTAATATTTTATAAATAACTTACAATCTAAGATCAGAGGCACTTTTTACATTTCGAAATGAAGGAAATGGAGTTTAGCATAGTCTTTGTTAATTCTCTGAGTTTTGTGTAGGAAATTTATGAAACTAAACTTAAAACTCCTTAAAAGCTATTTAAATATTCCAGAATTGTCTACTGCATGTACATCTGTTTGCTCATAAAAGAGATTATAAGAAATTATGCTTACATCAAGATGTTGTGAAAGCTGCCTCAACAAAACCTAGAAAATCTTAAACAAGTATCATACAAATGTTATTTCATCCAACTCTCAGAACTCCCAACTTCACCACTATATTCTAAAAAATAAAAAATATGCCAAACACAATGAAGCTAGTCTATCCTGCTTCTTCCAGCCATCAACTAACCAACCTTAATTTCAGAGAGCTCAGTGATGACACACCATCCTCTGACCATCTACTGACCATCTCCAGAACCTTACATGACAGTGAGAGAGAACAGTGCTACAGAAGGGTCCGCCATTAGGCTATCAAGCACCATGGGGAAACAACACAGATCCCCACCTTCGAGAGTTGATGATGAAAACAACCCTGAAAACTCAACAACCCTGAAAGCTCAACAACAGATGCTGCTGTTGATTCTTCTTATCCCATTTCTCCACAAAGAAATGGGATTTGGATTTCTCTTTTTAAATTATTGATTCATGAGAGCAGAAACTCAGCGTGGCCATGGGATATGTGCTCAAAGTGAGCAGTTGCCTGCAAGGTGGCTGTAAGCCTGAAAGAGCAGAGGATGGCCGCAAATGGACTAGGGCAGGTGGGAACTACAATTCCCAGAATTCCATACCTGGAAGTGACAGAGCCTCAGGACATTGGACCTGCACCTGCCTGTGACACTGCTGTGTGTGGAGTCTTGGGTGACAGTAACTCATGTGGGTGCAGTTTAATCCTCCCTTAAAAGGAAAGGGTCACCATCCTCTGACCATCTACTGACCATCTCCAGAACCTTACATGACAGTGAGAGAGAACAGTGCTACAGAAGGGTCCACCGCTAGGCTACCAAGCACCATGGGGAAACAACACAGATCCCCACCTTCGAGAGTGGATGATGAAAACAACCCTGAAAACTCAACAAGGAATACCCGCACATATAATCTCACTTGAAAAGAATTCAGAGAAGAAATGATGAGGCTATTTAATGAGTTCAATAAAAAATGGAACAGATGTCCAATAAAATACCGGAGGACATTAGTGAAGCAGTGGCATGAGCAGCCAATAAAAGACGAGAGGAAATGGCAGCAGAAACAAGAAACTACAAATAGAAACATAAGACACAAGATGAAGTGAAAACCTCAATTAATGCCTTCAGCATTACAGTGATAGTGAGCGAAAGAAGACAGAATCAGTGAGAATGAGGATGAGCTGCAGAAAGCACCCAGGGAAATGTAACAGATAAAAAAATCAAAAAGAGCTGAGCACCGGGCTAGAGAATTTGTGTATGAATACAAGAGGAATAACATAAGAATCGTAGAAGTTCCAGAGGGACAGGAAAGCAACACCAAGGAAATAGGAACCGTTAAAGACATCCTTGCTGAAAAGTTCCCAGAGTTAAAGGATGCATACATCCAGATCAAAGAAGCCCAAATGGTACCAAAAAATGAGGCCCCAATAAAACAATTCCAAGACAGAACAACAGATGGCATTTATAGAGATCTTACTGATCTTCAAGCAGCAAGATCAAAGGAAACTTCATAAAGGAGCTTCCATTTGAATTACAGCAGACTAACAGAAGAAACACTCCAAGGTTGAATGCAGTGATGGGATATAGTGAAAAAAACTCAATGAAATGAAGGCCTCTCTAAGAATTCATCACTAGGCTAGACACTCATTCAGATTTAAGGATGGATAGTGACCTTCTACTTGAACACATCTTAAGGAATAAGCATTTTATAATGGGAGGACATTATTTATGTCTCCACTCCAAAAGACTCCTTTCCAATAAATAGATAAGCTATTTGCCCAATTTATGATGGCCTGAAACTTTATATTCACTTGTTCGGGGTGGGGAGGTGCTTTAGCAGATCTTATTGGTAATAATCTAGTATAGTCCCATGAAAAGGCAAGTAGATGGTGCAGAAATAGAATTTGACTGGTGGATCACAAAGCTTTGGGGAGCCTCCTTAATTTCCTTGTATTCCAAAGGTTGTCTTTTGTTCCGTTTTCACAAAAGCCAAATCTTTTAACTAATGGAAAGAAAATTAATTTTACAGGAATATAAATAATACTGTCTTCTAGTCTAAGAATTCAAAGTTCAAGGTGTTGCAGATGTGGCTGCAGTGCCAGGCTGCATTGGCAGGTGGCAGACAGTAGACAGACTTGTCTACACCACAGACTCTGCCCCATGGGCCCTGGATGGTGGATAGTCTGACATAGAAAATGACTGGGTCCCTGAGATGAACCCAGAGCCACAGCAGAACCTGGCAAGCTACCTGTGGTGTATTCGATATGCCAAAAACAGTAACAATAATGGACCTCATTCCCAATGAATGGAGATGTTACTGGTGCCCACTTGAGCAAATCGATGAACAATGGGAAGACAAGTGATAAAGTGAAGTGATACAGCTTCATGGATAAACAACAGCTCATGAACTTCAAAGACTCAAAACCAACTTTAAAAGAAAAGCTGAAAGAACTACTCAAAGACAGAACCAAACCCAAAAGCACAACAAACTTATACAGAAAGATGGCACAGAATACCATGGCAATAATTTCCCTCAATGTCAATGGTCTAAATGTGCCCAGTTACGACACTGAAGCAAAAGGCACCGTCAAAGACTAAATACCACTGAGAAACAAAATGGAGCCAAAGTTATCACTATCACTATCACTATCATCCCGTTAATCATCTATTTGCTAGAGCGGGTGCCAGTAATATCTCCATGTGTCCTGTCTCACGCTAGTAGAACCCAAAGGCATCTGCTTGCTCCAGGAACATAAAGAGCCTCAAACCATTATATTAGGTCATGGGAATGACCTAATATAAATGTTACTGGTATTTGGCATATCAAATACTACACGAGCCTCTTGCCAGGTTTGCCGTGCGGGTGGCATACTATTGTCACCTCTAAATAAAGCATATATTGATGAACCGCTCTGCTGCTAGTGGCCAAGAGATCCGGGCTGTGATAGTCTGGTCTGTTGGGTGGAGTTGTGACGAGAGGGAAGTCCGGATGTGGAAAATGGCGGGCCCCATGGAGTAGGGGAGGGTGGTCTGGCTTGTTGTGAGGCTCTGCTGGGGTAGCAGGCCAGGGCTAGACCCTGCCATGCCTCCCGGGTGCCTCATGAGCAGCAGGCCACAGGGAGAGCAAGTAGCAGCTCTGCCCCATGTCTGAGAGTCTATGGTTCAGCATACCTGGGCCGGATTGAAAAAAAACTGCTGCAGGGTGAAGTTAAACAAATAGGATTATATAAAACTGAAAAGCTTCTGTACCTCAAAAGAAATAGTGACCAAGATATAAAGACAGCCCACAAATTGGAAAGATTATTTACCTAATACCCATCTGATAGGGGCTTAATATCAAAGATATACAAGACACTGGTAGAACTTTATAAGAAAAACATCAACCCCAGTAAAAAATGGGGAGATAAATGAACAGAAATTTCCCCAAAGAAGAAATTCAAATGGCCAAGAGGCATATGAAAAAGTGTTCCCCATCATTAATCAGGGAGATGCAAATCAAAACAACAATGAGCTATCATCTCACATCACAGAGACTGGCACACATCCAAAAGAGCAAAACAACCATGTTGGTGCAGATTCAAGAGAAAGGGATGCTCATCCATTGTTGGTTGGAATATCTTTGGTCCAGACTTTTGGACATTCCTCCAAATCCTTGAAATTGAGCTCCCATTTGGCCCAGTAATACCACTCCTGGGAATATACCTTGGATATTCAAAAACAAACAGCAGGACCACCATCTGCACTTCTATATTCATTACAGCACTATTCACAATAGCCAGAATCTGTAAACAACCTGAGTGCCTGATAACAGAAGACTGAATAAAGAAACTATGGTACATCTACATGATGGAATACTATTCAGTAGTCAGGAAAAACGAAGTCATGAAATTCGTCTATGAATGGATTGTCATGGAGATTATCATACTGAGTGAAATTAGAGGGAAAAGGATAGATATAGATTGACTGCATTCTTTTGTGAGATATAAATATATACCAGTGTTCTACTAATTGTTGGGTATGGTAGTGCCAACTAGGTGGCTCACTGCCAACTGAGTATTGAATGTAGGAAAAGGGATATATATGATAAACCTTAATTGTATGTAGGGCAAGCCACAATGTATAATGGGGGGAAGAGAAACAGAGAGAGAGAGAGAGACAGAGACAGAGAAAGAAAGAGGAGGGAAAGTGCCTACTATAGAGGCAGGTTGGGGGAGGGGAGAAGGGAATCTGGGACACTGATGTTAGGAAATGTGCACTGGTGGAGATTGGGTGCTGGAACACTGTATGACTGAAGCCCAATCATGAATATCTTTGCAATTGTACATCTCACAATATATAATAAAATATAATTAATAAAATAAAATATATAGCATTAAAATAATTAATAATTGATGATCCTACTGACAATTGTTGTTGACATCCTAGAGGATATCAGATAAATAAAATGAATAAAATAAGCTGTTTTTTAAAACTTCATTATTTTGCAATGCTAAAGATGAATGATACTTTGTAAAAGGAAATTTTAATCAGCAAGTATATTGAGATTAAAAAAATAAATAACTGTGAGATAAAATATTACAGTTGTCCATGATTGGGTATCAGTCACACGATGTTCCAACATCCATTCCTTCACCAGTGTATATTTCCCACCACAATGTCTTCAATTTCCCTCCTTTTATGCCCATTCCCAGTCTGCCTCTATTGCAGACAATTTCTTTTCTCTCTCCCCACCTCTTCTTTTGGTCATTATGGTTTGCAGTACAAGCCTGAGAGCTTACTTTTAGCTCTCACAATGAGGGGGAGGGCATGTAGGAAAGAGAAAGAACCACTATCACAATGGAGCACTGTGATTATGACAGCTGAAAATGATCGCTCTAGATATTCCACAAGACTCCTTTAATATTCCACAAGCATCTAAAATTATTATATTTTACTTGAAAATTATTATATTTTCCGATTAATTTACATTGATTTTCCCAAGACAGAAGGCTAGAATAAACCAATTATCTTTGCTTTACCTCCCTTTTATTTTTCTCCTTTTTATTTTTGCCGTTTCTGGCACCCATTCAATGCTTACTCCTCACTTAGTCACAGAGATGTTTCTACAGTGTTCATATATAATTGTATGCCATTTTTCTTATTATTCTTCCTGATATTCTGCATACTTTCAGGATAATCAACAAATTCTTCTTTGGGCTGTATAACTTTGTTAATGATCTGTGTCTCTCCTCTCAGCAGTTATATTGCCCACTGTGGTTCTCTCAGAGCATCCTACTACCTGTCCTGGACGCAAACTGCTTTTTTTTCTTCCTTGCCTGTTGTCTTATTGTTTAACTGTCCTGTAGATATCCCTTAGCACCAGGTTTCTTTCTCTTCTTTACAGCACACTTCAAGCTTTTTCTCCTCAAACAATTTTCTGGTTTTACCTGTGTTGATAATCCCAGGATTAATACCTCCAGTTGTAATAATTGATTGTTAATCTCTCAATCCTACTATATTGCAAATTCTTCATAGGAAAGAAATGTCTCACAACTCCAATCTACAAGCTAGAGACTAGAACAAAGTTGGTAGAGGCATCCTTATAAAAAGGAACTAATATAATAGTATAAAAGGAGGTGAAAGAAATTTTCTTTTTACTTATTTCTGATAAGATGTTCTCAAAAGTTATGAAATTGTTTTTAAAATATTGTATTTTCAGCAATTATATTCACTGGAGATAAAAGTATAATTCTAGAGTCAGATACATCTGGGTAAGCTTATAACTCTTACAATTTAATATTTTGAAGTAGAATGATGAAATTTTTTTAATATAGGTCTATCTAGTGTTTTCCTGACATTTAATGCATCATGATAGCATTTCTAAATAATACCTTACACCCTGGAATTAATGTTTCCACTAAACATAGATCATTTTGCACCTTTTTTTTTTACCTCTATCCCTTCAGGACCAAGAATGCCTACTCCATCCACTGTGATTAAAATGAATGAATAGGTACTGGTTTAAGCTTAAGAAAAAAGACAAAAGAAGCATAATTGTTTTGTAAATATTATACTTTTAAAATGGGGTTTCTTAATCAGCAACAAACGTGCTCTAATGTAAAGTGAAGTCAAAATGGTGAGAGAAGCAGAGAAGGGAGAAGCGATAACGACAGCCCTTCTTCATACCCTGAGATCTACTCCCTTCAGGGTTGCCATCCTTGCACTCAAAATCAAACCAGAGACTGCAGAAATTAGCATGTGTGGTTATAAACTATTCATTCTACATCCTAGTCACTGGGACCAGGAAGCTGCCTAGCTCAAACTGGTGCAACATGACACTACCCTCCATGCCTTTTTTTCACAACTGATTCAGAGCAGGAGACATGTATGTGAGCAAAAGGAAGAGTAGTGATGCTTTATGTATTTTCATTTGGGAGCAAAAGATATGCCTGTTGTGGCAAATAGGAAAAGAGGCAGCATTTGGCATGGAAATTTAGCCCAGTTTTTAAATCTGAATCTACTATAAAAACAGAGCTACGGAGAGCTTGGTCAATGACACATATAGCACTTTTTCATACCCAACATAGACCCGATGTAGACGTCTTCAAGTTCAGTGTCTTCATATCTATGCAGCCCTAACTAATTTATATATATATATATATATATATATAGTATGCACATGTGTATTTGTGTGCACACATGAACATATATCCTGAAATGTTGGCCATCTGGTTTTCTGTAGGAAGATAAAGAGCAGATTAAGTTTGTTTGACAAAACCAAAATGTGTTGAGCCTCTTCACAACAAATCAAGGTTCATTCATGCAGTATACACATACCATTTCTAAAAAAAGTATTTCTTGTTTGGCTCCTGAAGTTCTTGATGATACTTACACCAGAATACAATGAATGAATTAGATGGCTAAGACCAATACTCCCTTGAAGTGAGGCCCTGAACAGGTATAAGCATGGCCTCAAATGCAGAGTACCTAAGACAGGCACAGTTGCTCTAATCAATGGTAGGGGCAAAAATACCTCTAAGCACAGAGGTGCTGGCTCCACCAAAGTTGAAAGGGTACCTTGGGGTGTGTTCTTGGTGTTCTAACAGAAAATTCGATGTGCGTTATATTCCCCTCTTGCCACAATAAATGCACTCTTACTATAAACTCCTCATGCATTATGAATATTGGTGGGGAAAATACATCTACTGACACAGATACTATGTTAGTCCCTCTGATTGGATCCCTTGTGCCTAGATCCTAATGATGGGTCCTGTGTTAGGCACCAGGACCTCTGGCAGAAGGTAGAAACCGGATGGGGGTCAGTGGCAGGAGGCAGGGTACTCAAATTAATAAACATAACAAGAGTTTTTATGGTCCATTGCACTACAAATAATCTTGACTGGTGAGTATTTACACACCAAATTGATGTAAGTATCAAAGAAAATCTCAGCTGTTGATATGGTGTTTTCCCTCCTATTCTCTAACTGTGCTAAAGACAGGTAGACCTACATACTCTAACTATAGATAAAGCAACTTTGGCTCCAAGCAGAAGTTTGATGACTGGTCTTCTGGGTACAGCAGATATGTATTGACCCCAGAATCCCAAAGTTTTTTGACAAAAATAGGAAGAAATGTATCTCCAACCACAGATAATAGTGTATCCTGACCAGAAGAGACCCGGTGATTTGAGCCTCCCAAAAGATAAATGCTGGCACTTGCTTCTTCTCGGTGTTTCTATCTCCTCCAATAGCAGCAGATGTGCTTTGAATGATCTTGGGGGAATGAGCAGGTGAACTTCAAGTGCTATGACCATAGATAGGAAAGAAAAGATCTTCCAAGACAGATTTGCTGGCTGACCTCAACTGCAATCAAGACAGAGCCTTTGTGTTAATCCCTTACCAAGAAATGCAGAGGATGGAGGGTTTATGTCTTAGTATACCCTCCAAAGTGGGGCAGTTACATGACTCCAAATGCAACTGCTCCAGACCCCATAAATGCAAATGGGTCTCAGTGGTGACAGTGAAAGGTGGAATCCTATCCCCATTAAGTCACCATTCCCCATGGCTAGTCACCATTAAGATTAATGATGACTCTAAAGTCAGTAATTGTGGCTGCAATAGTGGGAAAAATGCCTGAGTGTCCTCAAATGCCTGCTGGAATTGAATGCTGCAGGTAGACTGGAGGTCAAGCTCATAGAAGCTGAAGGAGTCATGCTTCCAGGGCAGTAGGAGCAAAAAGAGAAATTATATGTGGAGCTTGGACAATGGCTACAGAGATTCCAAAAGGAATGATACAGTTACAGTTGCAAGACCTAAGGGAAAGCTAAGAACTTTCTCTGTGACCAAAGAAACTGTCAAAATTGGCAACTGGATCTCTTCCTACTCTACTTGAAATTGTAAATGAGAGCTGGAACAATGCTATTGCTAGGTAGCATATTCTCAGAAAAACACACATCATTAAAAAGTTCTCAGGGTAGACAGAGCAACAATTTTGCAGCCTGGGACAGATGCATAGTTTCTATAATAATGTCATCAAAGCTGAAGACAAACTTAGACACCAACAGCACATCTTCAGAGTTACTAGTGGCTGGAACAGATGAAGCTGAAGAAGCAGAGATGGAATGTCAGTACATCCAGGGCCATGAGAGTAAGGGGTTGGGGAGATAGTCCTATTGGGCTCCCTAAAGTGTATTAAAGACATTGAGATCCAAAGAAGGCTGCTTGATCTTGTCCAATGTGCTGGCTTCATTGGTGGATATGTCTGTGGAAATGGTGATGAAGTCAATGGTGAAGTGGAGTAGGGTAGTGGTGGAAGACTGAAGGAAAGCCTGTACAAACAAGAGGAGACCAGATACGTAGGTGACTTCAATCATCAGGAACATGAAGAAGAGGATTGAGGTGATGGGAAGTTAGGGAAATTCAGAAACAAGGCAAGTATAAATGAAGAAATAAATTGGAAAGGATCTTCGGGCTCACTTATAAATTAATACCCCCCAATAAAGACTTAAACCTGAAGAGAAATTCCATAGGAAGACCAATCAAAGGAGAGTTTGGGATTAGGCTTCTTATTTCACAACCAATATCTTGTGTACAGGAAGGCACAGACAAGGAAGACTAGGAAGTCATTGGCTGGTATATGGTGGTAGCCAAGATCTGCAAAGAAAGTGGGAGAAGAAAGGAGCCTGCAGTCACCGGAGAGAGTATAGTGGAAGAGGGCAGGGGAGTGCACTGCAGTCTAAATGGATCCTAGTATGTGCTTTGAGGGCCTTATGGTTTCTATGGCATTCAGCTTTCTTCTCCAGCCTAGTTTGATTCCAGTGACTTGTAAAGGATCCCAGAGAAGGTTTTGGAGATTAGCCCACCTTGACTGCACCTTGACTTTAAGAGGAAATAGCTATGACAGCATCCTTGACTGCATCAGAGACATAGAAAATTTCCATTTATAGGAACTTCACATGGAAGATGCATATGGATAATTCCTGTTTGGCAGTATCTCTGAAATCTTTTCTCCCTGTGTCTTTTCCCCTGATATCAATGTTTGGAGAACTGGACTAACATATTGACCTACATCTGGCAGTTCCTGGGTTTATTCTTCTGCATCAGAGGTCAGGATGTGGATAAACCAGAGAGCCTGCTGCATGGGGATTACTCCTATACACAGGACCCTTTGTAAGGGCTGTAATAATATGGAATAATCCCAAATTTTGGTGATGGTGATCGTACCAGGCATTTGAGGTCTCACCCCTAAACGGTCATCTGAGAATTGGAACTGAGGTTTCTTGCAGAGGCCCAAAGTTGCATAAAGCAGTTATGACTTGTGTCCTGGAAGTTCTTAGGGTACCAGACCCCCAGATGTTACATTATCTCACTGGAGAAGAATGGGAAGGGGAATAAGTGTGACATTTTCTGTCCTCTCCTTTTGTGATATCTTTCTCTAATTTTCTGAGGGCTCTAAGCTGAGTGTAATTTGGTCAAAGATGTTTCTTCTGCTAGCTGCCAACTATCCGGATGTCCCCTGCTGTTAACCCTGTGAATTCTATATGGCCAGGGATGCCTTGCTTCCCCTAGGACTCTCCTTGGCCATGATCAAAAACTCTTGTACTGATATAAAGTGTCTTAACCACATTTGTTTGAAATCGTCCCTGAGGGGTGTGTATCCCATCCAAGAAACCCAACTCCTCTTTCTGGCGATTCTTCCCTTCCTGTCCATGCAAAATTCTTCAAAGAAATCTTTGTTGCCTAATGGCAACTGCAGAATACACAACCTTCCCCTGGCTCTCCCTCCAGACCACAACTGAACTTCCTCTGTCATTTGAGATTCCAAATAGCCGAAGTGGCTGTCTAGTGTCAAATTGGAGACATAGAAGAAAGATCTAGTGACTGTGAAATAAGTTAATAGAAAATATGCAATCTAACAGAGGAAGAAATTCAAGGGAAAATTAATAGAGATTCAGACACTATTAGGTAAAAATTATATATCCAGTATTCAACTCATAAGAGTGATAGAATGACAGAAAAATAATGGGAGGAAGTGAGAGATGAGCTGGTAGAGAGCTAAAACGAATCTTGTACTGTTTGTTGTATTAGAAAAAGAGGTACCTTTAAAATAAAAAATCATGATTTACATGTATGTAAATTTAGAGATGAGCCAGTGTGGTGTGTATGTTTTTCCTCTATTTTGGTCTTCTAGAAAGGATGGAATAGTCATGAATAATGTCAGCACCTCATTTTTGCTTTCCAAATACCATTCTGTAACAAAAGCATCTGTAAACTTTGGAGAAATAACTAATTTCACACTGGACTGCAATATTTCATATGAGTTTTAGAAATCATTTTATGCATAAATTAGGGAAATAATAAAAATATAAGAAATTTATCTCATACTGATTGGGGGAAATTGGGCATTAAAATAATAGTTGTGATCTAGAGATATAGATAGCAGGTAGGGCACTTGCATTGCACGTGGCTCACTCCCATTTAATCCCCCACCCCACGCCATGTATTGTACCCTGAATCCTGCCAGGATTGATCCCTGAGTATAGAGTCAGGAGTAAATCCTGGGCATACCTGGCCTAAAAACTAAAATTAAATTAAAATTAAGTAAAATAATAGTTACAGAACTAGAGATTTGATTCTATGATAGATCACTTGCCTTGTTTGTTTTGGGATCTGGGTTTGACTCCCAGGACCTCTCTTCAAAAAAATGTATTTTATTTGAACACTAGACTTTAAGCAAATAAAATTATTTCAGTAATTTAATAAAATATATAGACTGTCACTCATTAAATAAAAATAAAATTCCATTAGATAATAGAAAAGCAGATAAATACATAAACAAGTTGGAAGGTCAACTAATTAGAATATTAACTAGTGAATAGTTAATATTCCAGAAGCAATGCTGAGGAAAAGTGATAGGAAATCTTCACTTGATGACAATAATTTTGAGAAGCACACATGAATAACTGTCAGTTTTCAATGTAGTTGACTGACAGTATTGGGGTTCAGTGAAGGCCCCAGTTGCTGCTAGGGCCAATGACTGTTCTCCTGACCAAGGGATACAGGAACCAGTTTCAGACTCATTAAGTTCTTCTTTTTATGTTTCTTTTATCTCTCTCACTCCACTTTAGCCCAACAAGCTGTCCAACAGGACCCCATTCTGTCTTCTCTTCCTTTGCTAGCAAACTCTCTACAAACTCTCTTTTTCTCCAACTCTCTCTCTCTCTCTCAGCCCTCTTTCCAACTCTCTCCAACTCTCTGTACTCTCCAGCACTCTCCAAATTTTCCTCATCTCATGCATTTATTGATGAACTGCGTGGCTTCAAAGCGGCCGTGCAAGCGGGCTTGCAGATCAGCTCTTCTGCTCTTCTGCTTGGTGGAGCTCTGAACTCAATTACCTCTAGTACCTATATTACTTCTAGTAGATAAGATCAGTGAATATATTTGAGTTACTATGAGTGTAACTTGTTACCACTAAATTCACTTTCCATTTAAGCTTCCTTATTTTAAAGGCAAAGTACCGTTCTAATATTAATAGTTTGTTTTTCAAATGCCAGATGAGGTCTGATTTTGAAATTATGAATATCTAGTATGAAATTATTTGTCAAAATGTTTTTATAGAAACAGTGCTTATCAAAATTAACTGTAAATTATTTCCCATGGGAGTTTTCTCATATATTTTGTGATAACTTTGCAGATTTTATGCCACCTATCTTAATGTGATATCTAAAGTAATATAAAAATTCTAGGGGCCGGAGCGATGGCCCAGCGGTAGGGCATTTGCCTTGCATGCGGCCGGCCTGTCGGCCCGGGTTCGATCCCCGGCATCCCATATGGTCCCCCGAGCACCGCCAGGAGTGATTCCTGAGTGCAGAGCCAGGAGTAACCCCTGAGCATTGCCGGGTGTGACCCAAAAAGCAAAAAAAAAAAAAAAAATTCTAAAGTTACTTTTATAACTAGAGTTTTAAAAAATTCATTTAAAAATCTCTTAGGAGTCCTTTTTCAAGTAAATTTTTAAAATGTTGACCTCAAAATTCAATACAGGAGACTAAGCAGATAGGGTATTCACTTTGCCAGTGGCCACCATGGGTTTGATCCCCAGTATCGCATATAGTCTCCTGCATCCAGCAGGAATGATCCTATAGCACAGAGCTGGAAGTTAGTCTTACAAATCACGGGGTGTGTAACCAGAGCAAACAAACAAAATATTCTATGTAGAGGCTTGATTTTCTATAACCCAAGTATAACAATATCCTTTGAAATGTAAACAATGCATGAGAGAACATTTTTGCATCTCTCAATAAAACTAATGCACACACAAAAAAAAGACATGAACAAACATTTCTTAAAACAGAAAGCTTCTGTATACCAAAACCATCATAAACAAAAGGATAAAATATATCCTCACAGACATGGGGCAGAGTTGCTACCGGCTCTCCCTGTGCCCAGCTGCTCATGAGGCACCCAGGAGAGATGGCGGGTTCTAGCCCTGGCCCGCCACCCCAGCAGAGCCTTGCAACAAGTCAGACAACCCCCAACTCCATGAGGGCTGCCATTTTCCACATCCGGACTTTCCTCTAGTCAGAACTCCACCCAGCAGATGAGCTTATCACAGCCCGGATCATCGACATCCACCCTGAAGTAGTCTTTTTCAATCCCGCCCAGGTATGCTGATCTAGAGACTCACAGACATGGGGCAGAGCTGCTACAGGCTCTCCCTGTGCCCAGCCACTCACGAAGTGCCCGGGAGGGATGGCAGGTTCTAGCCCTGGCCCACCACCCCAGCAGAGCCTCGCAACAACCAGAGGACTCCCCCACTCCATGAGAGCCACCATTTTCCACATCTGGACTTCCCTCATCAGAACTCCACCCAGCAGACAGGCTTATCACAGCCCGGCTCACACGGTTTCAAGTGGCTGTGCGGTTCATCAATAAATGCTGTATTTAGAGGTGACTACAAGAGTATGCCATCCACACGGTAAGCCTGTCAAGCTACCCATGTCATCTTTGATATGTCAAATACCAGTAACAATTATATTAGGATATTCCCAAGACCTAATATAATGGCTTGAGACTCTTTATGTTCCTGGAGCAAGCGGATGCCCTTGTGCTCTACTAGCATGAGACAGGACATATGGAGATGTTACTGGTGCCCACTCAAGCAAATCGATAATGAATGGGAAGATAATGATAATGATAGTGATATCTGAAGATGACATGTTTAAGAACATATGAAGAACTCAATTCATTTGATTGTGAAAAATAAACATTAACTATATTTTTATATTTCTTGAAAAAGCTAAGGACATGATGTAAAAAAAAGAATTCACAAAAGGAAAGTACCTTTCCAAAAGACATGGAGGAAAAGTCTTATGATGCAAAAATCAGTAATTAAAAATTTTAATAGTTTATAATTAACAACTAGAAAAGATTCTGATATATCTAATGTTAGCTAGTAGTTCAAGAAAAATGAAAGTGTAATTATTAGTGGAAGTGTGTGTGTACTTAGAGAGAGAGAGAGGACTTATTCTAGTACATTTAAATATTTGAATGACTCTATTGATATCTCCAAGTCTAATTTGCTGTGTTCTTTAGAGAAATTCTTATATATGAAATTTTTGTACTTGATATATTTGTGAACCACTTGCGGTCACGCAGTTCATCAATAAATGCTGGATTTTGAGATGACTACAAGAGTATGCTACCCGCACGGCAGAGCCTGGCAAGCTACCCGTGTCATATTTGATATGCCAGATACCAGTAACAATTATAGACCTCATTCCCATGACCTGATGGAATGGTTTGAGGCTCTTTATGTTCCTGGAGCAAGCAGGTGCCCTTGGGCTCTACTTGCATGAGACAGGTCATGTGGAGATGTTACTGGTGCCCGCTCGAGCAAATCGACGATTAATGGGAAGACAGTGATACAGTGACAGTGATATATTTGTGAACTAACATTAGGCATTAGTTATGTCAAGGAAATGTGTGTACCAGTTTAGCAATAAAAACAGTTTTAGTGGGATGAAGAAATAGTACACAGGTTAAGGCTCTTGCCTTGCACATAGCTGACTGCAGTTGCATACCCAACACTACACAGGATCCCCTGAGCACTTCCAGAAGTGATTCTAGAATCAGGAGTAAGTCTCTAATACCTTGACGTAGCCCTAAATTAAAAAAAATCAAAAATTGCTAGCAATTAGTGTCTATCAAAAAATTAATAAATAATATAATATTTATAGGTTGAAATAATACATAACACTTAAAATGTATGAACTTGATTTATACATAGCAGTATAGAAAGACATTCAAATGCAAATATTAGAAGGGTGGACCAACATGAACAATTAGGGAGAATTAATATTTACCTCCTCTCATGACTACATCAAATCATCACCAAATATCACAGTACTCTATACAGAAACTGACTGAATACCCAGACTAATGAAATTTATGCAGCAAAAGACAGAAAGAAAAAAAATTCAGATGTTGTGATGTTTAAATAAAGTTTAAAAAATATTATGGGGCCAGAACAATAGTCCAGAAAGTAGGGCATTTGCCTTGCCTGCGCTGGGACCCATGTTCAGTTCCGAACCTGATATGGTCTCCCGAGAACTGCCAGGAGTAATTCCAAGGTGCAGAGCCAGGAGTGATCCCTGAGCATGGCCAGGTGTGACCAAAAAAGTGAAAACAAACAAATATAGATAGATAGATAGGTAGAGAGAGAGATAGAGATAGAGATATAGAGAGAAAGAGATAGATAGATAGATAGATAGATAGATAGATAGATAGATAGATAGATAGATAGATAGATAGATAGATAGATAGATAGATAGATAGATAGATAGATAGATAGATAGATAGATAGATAGATAGATAGATAGATAGATAGATAGATAGATAGATAAATGAATAATAAACAAACAACAAATAAATGAATGAATGAATGAGCGAACAAAGAACAAAGTTAGAACATTTAAAAAAAGAAATTCAGATGCATTGGAGAGAGGTACTTCCTGTGCAAGAAACATTCCACCAGAAGGCAACACAAGGGCCAGAGCGATGGTACCGTGGGTAGAGCATTTGCCTTGCATATGGCCAACCCGGGTCCGAGCCCAGGTATCCCATATGGTCCCCCGAGCACCACCAGGAGTAATTCCTAGTACAGAGTCAGGAGTAACCCCTGAGCATTAACAGGTGTGACACAAAGCAAAAGAAAAAAGAAAACACGACTTCTAATACATAAAACTTTACCTTAGGGAGAAGAGAGTGACTATTGTGGTGAGGGCCTCAATCCCCAAGCCTCTGATCCTATAACTATAATACTGGAATGGGAGGCAATAAAAAGGATAGATTCTCCCAGCAGGCATCCTTTGAGAACCTCTCACAATCTTGGCTTAGCAGTTAAACCATGCTAGTTGGTGGAGTCCATATTGGATCTCATTCTGCACAGTTATACTCTGAGGGCAAAGCCATGAAGTGCTCCATTGAGCCCCAGCAAATAACTGTGCTATTTGAGTAGAGAGAGAGTACATGGAGATGTCTTGTTTCTACCAGACAAAATGGGTGATTCTTAAGAAGGATAGATGCAAATGAGAGGATTAAGAACAGACACTTTTACTTTACTTCTGTTATTTTATGTTTAGAAATCTACAAGCATATTATGTGTATGCATGTAATGTGCATCTAAATATTTCTACATGTAGACATGTACTCACATACTTATATCAAGAAAATGGTAAAATGTTGCCATTCACTAATTCCATGAAGATAATTTTCATTACTTTCTCTATGTTTTGAAACTAAAATAAACAAATAAGTGTTACATGGAAAAGCAGCTTTATCCTAATTACTAATTGCTGCCATCTGTTATATCACTTGTCACTTGTCTTCCCATTGATCACTGATTTGCTCAAGTGGGTGCCAGTAACATCTCAATTTGTTGGGAATGAGTTCCATCATTGTTACTGTTTTTGGGATATCGAATACACCACGGGTAGCTTGCCATGCTCTGTCATGGCTCTGGATTCATCCCAGGGGACCAGTCTTTTTCTATTTTAGACCATCAACCAACCAGGGCCCACAGGGCAGAATCCTGGGTGTAGACAAGTCTGTCTCCTGTCTGCCACCTGTTGACGCAGCTGGGCACTGCAGCCACGCCTGCAACACCTCGAGGGGCAGGATGTTATATATGGAGCATTATTTCACATAACTGTGTGAATGTGGTCGCACTCAAGTTCCCCTAATATTTCCCTGCACGGGCATTTAGATTTAATTTTGCTTAGCAGCATTCTTCTCCTAACTCCAGTCACTGATACTAAGAGAAGCACTCCCTGGCTTGAAGAAAAGAGAAGTTTGTGAAATTAAAATATTCAATTGTAAACAAATGACTTTATATTTGTTATATTTCTCAATTCTGTTATATAATTTATGTAAATCAGTCTTCTAAACTGGACAATACCCAACTTGCAGCATTAAGAACACAAGATATTTTTTTAATCTGATAACGCAAAGAATGGAACTAATTTCCTGGCCCCCTCTGTAGAATTAGTGTTACAAACTATATATAATCTTACACTCTGTGCACATATGTGGGAGGTGTCTGGGAAAGTCATAATATTTAAATGTGTTAACTATTAAAATGGAATATGTGACCAAATAACTTTGGGGATGATGGAGTAAAATAAAATGAATTCGATTATCTCAGGCAGATCTTTAACATATTGATATACTTGAATTCTCCCCTCCAAAAAAAGGCTATAATGTGTGTCATCTTTTTGCTTATATCATCTTATTTCAAAAATGTCACCTGAGACTAGTGTCTATTTAGATGTTATAGGAAATCCTAATATAAAGATTATTACTATCTTTGAGAGTGGGATAAAACATTATAAAATGTAATTGTCTCTATGGAATGTGAAGGAAGCCTTACATTTGGACAATTCCATATTTCTTGTGGGAGAAAGAAATCAAGTATACCTGATCTAATGATGGATGGCCACTAGTTACACAGACAAGCTGTGGGAAACTCAAAGTCACTATTAAGTCACCTTTACCTTCTTCTGCTTAAGTGAATCAATGAAATTCCTCAGAGGAAAGTGAGCCAGAAAAGTATAATAGACTAAAGATTCCTGCCTTACAGAAAAATAAATATGACACACATTTTTAGAAACTAGTTCTTTACTCTCTGACAATTCCAAAACAACTTAGTTGTGGAGAGAGAGCAGTCTTCTGCTCTACTTCCAACACACACACACACACACACACACACACACACACACACACACACAGGATCCTTCTCCTTGTCCCACCATAAATTGCAATAAAGTTTTGAGCTTTCAAAGAGTTATTAAATGCTGAAAAAATGTTACTCTTCATTCACTCTCTTCAGCAACTGGTTTTCATGCTCTTATAGCACTGTAGAAAATCCATTCTTTACACTTAAGACAGGTCATCTGATGACTTCATCAGCCCTGTCTTCATTCAAGACAAGTCAGCATTTTTTTCAGTTCAGTGTAGCTGCAAAGAGCATTCTACCCTGACCTTCTGCATGCCAGTGCAATACCAAACTAAGTGGGAGGCATGGACAGTGGGAAGAGGGGAGAAATAAAAGTAAGAAAAATACATGTCCTTTAAAAAAGTCCATTCACTTGGTTTTAGTTATTTTAATTTTTTTTGTGGCATCCCAATATTCAGGGAATCCAGGGCTACTCCAGTTGGTTTTGTTTTCTGAGATGTGTACCAGTCTCTTGGGTGTGAGGGTTCTATGACACTGTTGTTTAGATTTGCATTTCCCTGATACTAAGTGATGCAGAACATTTTTTTTTTCATATACACATTAGCCGTCTCTACTTTCTCACTGAGGAAGTTTATCTCCCCCTCGCCATTTTTTTTCTGGAAGCTGATCATCAAAAACATACAAAAAGTACATATTTGCATCATATAATTTATAGGTAGTTTTATTGTAAGCAATTTAAAAATCAAACTGAACACCTTAGGTGAACCCTAACCTACTTCTGATCCCTAAACAATTTGTGTAAAATCTCTGGTAGTTATAGACTGCTGTTGTTATTATGCTTTTTGTTTGTTTTACTTGGGAGGGACATAATATTCATGGTCTAAGAGCTTCTCTTGGTTCTGTGCTCAAAGGTAGTTCTCAGAGGTGTTTGAGGTGTTTCACTATCACTATCACTATCTTCCCGGTTCATCATCAATTTGCTTGAGCGGGCACCAGTAATATCTCCATATGTCCTGTCTCATGCTAGTAGAGCCCAAGGGCATCTGCTTGCTCCAGGAAGATAAAGAGCCTCAGACAATTATAT
>JAJIBD010005821.1:0-63908 GCA_021461705.1 Cryptotis parvus | reverse complement strand
TAAGGCAACGCCCTACCCCGCTGGGCTATCGTTCCGGCCCCAAACATGGTTTTCTTTAGATTTAGCTGTAGAGCTATCTTTCAGCATTCTCGGTCAGTCGAAGTCAGCCAGCATTTGTGCCGCTTGGCTAATATTTGGTGTTATTAGAACGATGTCATCAGCGAAGCAGAGGTGGTGTAGTTGCTGACCATCTATCTTCACTCCCATTCCTTCCCATTCTATTTGTCGCATGATGTTCTTGAGGGTGGTGCTGAAGAGTTTCAGTGAAATGGTATCACCCTGTCGAACCCCTCTTTTGACATCAATGATCACTTTTTGTAGAATGGTGAGATCCTGGTGGTGAATCCATAATACAGCTCACAAAGGATCTTGATGTATTGGGTTTGAACACCCTGTTTGGCTAGGGCTTCGATGACTGCTTCAGTCTCTACAGAATCAAAGACTTTCTGTAAATCAATGAACGTGAGACAGAGCAGCATCTTGTACTCCCTACAAACCTCAATGAGCCTGGTTACTGTGTAGATATGGTCGACTGTGCTGAATCCTTTCCGGAAGCCAGCTTGCTCGCATGGTTGTCCTTCATCTAGTGTCTGCTAATCCTGTTAAGGATGACTCGTGTAAATAGCTTGTAGCTGACGGACAACAGGCAAATGGGGCGATAGTTGCTGATGTCGTTAATGTCTCCCTTCTTGAACAGTAGAACTGTCCTGCTGGTTTTCCATTGGGAGGGCACCTTGCATTCAGACAGGTAGCGTGTGAAGAGCCGAGCTAGTGTCTTGATGAGTACGAGTACCGATGGCAGATTCTTCAGGTGTTCGGGTCTGACTTTGTCTGGGTCTGGTGTTGTTCCCTTCTTTACCGATGAGATGGCATGTCGGATTTCAGAAGGGAGAAGGTTGGGAATGACATGTCCATCCTGTGGAATTTGGTATGTGGGCACGTGGATGTGGCTATCAAAGAGATTTGAGTATAAGTCATGGATAATCTTCTCCATTGCCTTTCTGGAAGATGTGATAGATCCGTCAGGGTGTTGGAGGGCAGTCATCTTGGTCTTATAGTTGGCGAAGGACAGGCGGGTGGTGTGAATGCTTTTCCTGGCTTCTGCTGCATCTTTCAGTATTTCAATATACCCTCTTCTGTCTTTGAGGTCTTCTTTTATTGCTTCTCTGCCCAGTTTAGCAAGTTTGGGCGTTAGCATTTGGTCTCCTGAGGCTCGCGCCTTGCCACGTTGGCGAATGAGCTCAAGAGTTCTGAAGACAAGCGTCCTTTTGTGTCTTTCTCTCTCTTGGCATTCTTCGCACAATCATGGAGGCGCTGAACCAGTCGGTTGTATTCTTCATCAATGTCGTCAATGATGGTATCTTCCCATGTTGCTGCAATGGTGCCAAAGAGTTCCCAGTTGATGGTTGTTCTGGGAGTTCTCTTCTTAAACTTTGCAGCCTTTTTTCCCGTTGCGAGGAAGTAGAATTTTGCACTAAGGAGACCGTGGTCCAATCCTGCTTGGAATTTGGGGACGACAGCTACATCGGTCAGACAAAACCGTCGATTGAAGATGATGTGGTCAATTTTATTGTGGAACTGTCCGCCAGGAGATTCCCATGTCCAACGTTTTGCTTCAGCCTTCTGGAACTGTGAGTTCCCATGAATGATCTTGGTGGACATGATGAACTCCAGATAGTCTCTCACCCTGTTCGTTCCATTCTAGGCCATGGGTCCCGATGTCGAGTTCTTCAGCCGATCTTCTCGGTCCTATCTTGGCATTAAAATCACAGACTATGATCTTGTAGAAGGTGTGATCTTTTTTATAGAACTCCTCCAATTCCATGTAGAATTTCTCAATTTCATCTTCTTTTTATGTGGATGTTAGTGCGTAGACAATGAAGATAGAAGTTGCTGGCAGTGGGCCACATCTCTTCAAGTGTAATCGTCCTATTCGGTTTGTTAGGCATTCAAATGAATCAATGTTTACGGCCATGTTCGTGTTGACAAAGACACCAATGCCACCAATGCCTCTTTTGTCGCATGTTCCAAGGAACAATTCTTCTCCGGTGTCAAATACAGCATGATGCGACTGACGCCTCCTCGGTCTCAGACAGACCAATGATGTTGTACTTGATATTTTGCGCTTGCACCATCAGATCCTCAATATATGCTTCTGATGCCAGCGTATGCAGCGTACGGGCATTGAAAGTACAGACAGTCATTTTAGTCGTTCTTTGTTTTGGCAGCCTAGGATGGCCGTGGAAATTTTATCAGACACTGCTTGTTCGCCTTTCTTACTGCTGTCGTATTAAGGGCTCTTTTTGGGGTCAGGAAAATAAACATTTCTGTTACTGGTTTTGGCATATCGAACATGCATCAGACAGCTTGCCAGGCTCTGCCATGCGGGCGCTATATTCTCATTACTTTGTGGGGCGCTCTCAGAGGGGTGGGTAGAATATTCATGGTAATTTGGAGGTAAATCCGGGAAAGCTGGTATCTGCTCTGTTGGGTGTATCTGTGTCTCATGGTGGTAAATAAAAAATTAAAAAAATACTCCATTATTAACTGAAATTTCTTTTATGGTATTCTTTTGATGCCAGGTTTTAGCTAGTCTGGGAGTTTTGCTATTTTACCCACTCACAGCTTAATCTACTTACATATTCTTTTTTTCTTTCTTTCCAAGGTTTTATTTTTTTAAGTATTTTATTATACCACTGTGAGATACACAATCACAAAGATACACAATTAAAAAGTTCATACCTGGGTTTTGGTCATACAGTGTTCCAGCACCCATCCCTCCACCAGTGCCCATCTCCCACCACCACCACCCGGTTCCCCCCCCCCTCCCCAGCCTGCCTCCATGGCAGGTTCCCCATTTCTTTCCCTTTCTCTCTCTCTCCTTCCTTTCCCTCCAGACTATGGACTACAGAACATACATTAAAGGGTTGTCATGTGACTCCTTTTGCCTGTATTTAATGCTCAGTTCTACGTTAGCACTACTACCCTTGACAATTGTTAGAACATTGTTCCATTCTCTCGTCCTACCCAACCTCTGACTCCCACACGTTTGGGACAATTTCCACCCTTGACAAGACCTGATACAAGGTCATGTTTCACTTGACCTTGGATATTGGCATCACAATATGCACATATATATCTATGCCATGCAAATAAATGCAATGATTCTGTATCTGTCTCTCTCCTTCTTAATCCAAGGTTCATTCTAAAGAGATCTCTCTTCTATGTAAACACTGACAGAGGTTGTGGCAGTTACAGAAGTCACCTTCACTCTGAATAACTTATGACTTATACAGAAGACATCTATGTTTTCTACATTGGGCACATCTCCACTTTATACCCACAGCGCCCAGCGTGGGACAGTTAGAATTTACCAGGAGACTACCACCCTGGTTTCATTGAGACTAGGAAGATTATAGGAAGGATCATACTAGTTTGCTCCCAAGCAGGTGAGTGTGACCATCTCAGTATATGGTAAACAAGATACTCTGAAACACCCTGGTACAGATAATAAATAAGAAGGACCTTGTGGGTACCATCTAGATTACATGAAGCTGATGAAATTAAGATGTATTACTTTATACTGGCTCTCTCTTTCTCTCCAGTGTTGTACATAAGAGATAATCTCAGTAGAAGGGACTAGTCCTTGGCATAACCTTTGTTTTTACCCTTAACAGGGTGTGGCACCACCTTCTTCAATCTGTTTAGGGTTCTTTGTTGACACAACCCTCCCTGTCACAGATAAGATTACTTTGGTGTATATAAGGGGACGGACTTGAGGTTCATTTGTCTTTTTCCCCTTCTTTTGTGTAGGACTCCTCTTGGGTGAGATCCTCTCTCTTTGGTGGGAGACTTAGGCTCTTTTGTATGGTGTAAGTTCTGACCAGAGCTAGAGTTCTTTCATTACATTGTATTCCTGTAGAAGAGCTTTTGTACTATTAAAAGCCGTTTTGGAACTGTGCCATACTTGTGAGTTTTCATCTGGTCCCCCAGCCTCCTTGGAGGTAGAAGAGAACTTCTGTCCAGCTGCATCCCCGACAGTACTCTAAAGAAAAATTTGCTTTAATAGTTTGCCATGAGCAAGACATTAATACTGACAGTAAACCCTAGTTTTTAGGAATCAAAACCAAATATATTTTCCTTTATATATATTTTATTATACCACTATGAGATAAACAATTGCAAAAATGTTCATGTTTGGGTTTCAACCATACAATGTTCCAACACCCATCCCTCCACCAGTACCCATTTCCCACCACCAATGTCTTCGATTCCCACCTGCCTCCCCTAGCCTGTCTCTTTGGCAGGTTCTTTATCTCTTTTCTCTCTTTCTCTTTTTTTCTCTCTCTCTCTTTCTATCTTCCTTCTCTTACATATTGTGGATTGTAATACATATACTTAGAGGTTATCATGTGTATCTTTTGCCTTATTTAATGCTAAGTTCTATGTGGTAATAGCACTTTGGACAATTATTGGCACACAGTTCCTTACCTGTCTTACCTAACCTCTGCTCCCACACATTTGTGGTAATTTCTACCTTTGACAAACCTCCTGATACATGTTTCGCCTGACATTGGATGTTGGTATCATAATATGTATATATATGTATATATATGTATATATATATATTTATGTCATGCAAATAAATGCATTCATACTCTATCTGTCTCTCTCCTTCGGGCTAATTTCACTCAACTTGATCCTCTCCATGTCCATTCATTTACAGGCAAATTTCATAACTTCATTTTTCCTAACAGCTGCATAATATTTCGTTGTGTAGATGTACTAAAGCTTCTTTATCCAGTCATCAATTCCCGGGCACTCTGGCTATTGTGAATAATGCTGCTATGAACATAAAAGTAGGGATGGTGTTTCCGCTGCGTGTTTTTGGCTTCCCAGGGTATATTCTCAGGAGTGGTATGGCTGGGTCAAATGGGAGTTCAATTTCTAGTCTTTGGAAGAATGTCCATATAGTTTTCCAACAAGGCTGTACCAGTCGACATTCCCACCAACAATGGATGAGAGTCCCCTTTTCCCCACATCAACGCCAGCACTTGTTGTTCTTGCTCTTTCGGATATATGCCAGTCTCTGTGGTGTGAGATGATATCTCATTGTTGTTTTGATTTGCATCTCTCTGATGACTAATTTTGATGAGCATTTTTTCCATATGACTTTTGGCCATTAGAACTTCTTCCTTGTTGAAGTTTCTGTTTATTTCTTCTCCCCATTTTTTGAAGGGGTTGGCTGTTTTCTTCTTGTAAAGTTCTACCAGTGCCGGATATATCCAGGATATTAACCCCTATTGTGTGAATATTCTTTCCCATTCTGAGTACTGTCTTTGTATCTTAGTTACCATTTCTTTTGAGGTGAAGAAGCTTTTTATCTTCATGTAGTCCCATATGTTTATCTTTTCTTCTAGTTGTTATGTTAGTGGTGTTTCTTCTTTGAAATTTCCTTAGCTTCAATGTCATGGAGGGTTTTTCCTATATTTTCTTCAATGTACTTTATGGATTCAGGACTGATATTGAGTTCTTTAATCCATTTTGATCTGATTTTTTTGCATGGTCCAAAACAAATCTTTAACTTTAGTTTTTCTCATACTCGAAACAACTTTCCATAATGGATATGTGCTTTTATATAATCAACATTTTCTTTTTATAAAAATTTGCAGACATTAGAGAATACCAGTTGCAGGACTAAGAGCCTCCGCATCTGCCCTGGATTGCCTCCTGCAGGTCACTTCATAGATGGTGGGTAGTCTAAATGTGGCAGTTTATCTGACCATGTATTCTATACTGGCTGGTATAAATATTCTCTCATGCTACCACAATCATCGTGGGACTAGCTAGATCTTACCAGCATATTTGCCTGGCCACGCATGATCTCTAAGTAATTAGACCAGAGAGAAATGCTGTTTGCCTCCAAGCAAGAAAACATGGCTCCCTGATAACTCAAAGGCAACTAAAATACAAAACTACCATGAAAGACAAGACTCTTGTAAAGGCTTGGAGAAATATTTAACTGGAATTAGTATAGTTTTTGGTACAGAGACATGCCATCTCAGAAACCCCCTTCTCTACCCTATAAAGGCATTTCCAGGCAGATCTTGGCTCAAAACATTAGGTGAAGTGCTGGGAGACATTACCTGAGGGCATTAGACCATCCCTGCCAGGGGAAGTTACATTTAGCTAATGGCTCCTCCCAGCTCTGCTAGGAGGCTTTGAATGAGCTCTGGGTCCTTATAAACAGAAGTTCTCCTGAAGTTGCTACATTTCTATAGAGCTATTTTCCTGTTTTCATCTCTAGATGCCCAGCCAGAATGGGCCGGGCTGGGAGTTTGGGTGGATGTCTAGCTATAAAACAAGCTGCAAGAGGAAATAAGGGCTCTTTTGCCATTTCAGCTTCCATTGGCATTTTGCTTCTCTGTCCTCTCCATTCTCTATTGGGCCTCAACATGTGGTGGCAGCCATCTTGGCCTACACGTGGCTGCGGCCTAGCTGGGAACCCAGAGTTCAGAGGTTTTCCCTGCTCTTGGATTGTATATTGGAACCTGTGATATTAAAGCCCTTTTAAAACTGCATCGGATTCCTGAGTTTTCACCCATTCCCTGCCAGCCTCAGAGGTAAAGGGAATTCGCTTCCTGGCACTGTTGGGACCCAGCGGCTTCCCCGACAAATACCTGTTGACTTAAGAAAAAGAGTCAGTACAAGTCTTCCTAGCTTTAAAAAAGCTTTTGGAGAAACCTAATCACATTTGATGGCATGAGAAATTTGTCCTTCATGTGGACCAGAAATTTACAATCCTGAGACCCAGAGGATGGCAACTTGGAAGTTTTAGAACACAGACGTTCTGAGCACAGCAACCAGGATTGTCACTCAGCCAACTGGTGTGTGCCCATTTAGTGTGGTACACATACACTACGTACAGAACGTGCACAAGTTCCCAGACTCAGAAGAGCAACCTGCAGGAGAGCCAAAGACATTGTAACAACACAAACGGGAAGGCAGAAAGAAAGGAAAATGAAATGATTAATTAAATTTTATTTTACCGATTTTCACAAGAGCTCAGCTTGTGTAAAAGCAAGATTAAAAAAATATGTCCTCTTAAAAGAGAATACTATTTTTATTATTTCCTAAGAAAACTTTGAGATGGATGAAGTGTGGGAATTTAAAAAATGTGCCTGTTTGTTTTTAACCAAAAATGAAGATGACTTATGAAACTGCCTAAGGCCTTTTTTCCCTAGGCTTTTCACTAAAGGAAAGATAAAAGCATATTTGAGAAGCCCAGATGATTCTTATTTTTTAAAAACTGGCCAAGTTGGCACAAAAGTAATTGAGTTAAAATAAAAGTGTGATCTTGAAAAGCAAATTGATAATTTTATGTGTAACTTTACCCTCCTCCTATGTCAATGCTCCTATAATTATGATCCATCATCATGTAGCTTCTCCAAGCCTATATTATCATTCACCCCCATTCTTTGCATACACCATTGACTTTCCCTCAGTTTTATGGAATATAAATGTAATCTCAGGAAGGGCCTCCATTTTTTCCTATCCTAGGAAGTTCATCTTCTTTAAACTTTGTATATTTTTGACCGCACTTGGAGCTATGTAGAGCTTACTCCTAGATCTATACTCAGGATCATTCTTGGTAGGGAACAGAGAACCATATCTGGTCCTAGAGATGAAACCAGGTCAGCCACATGCAAGGAAAGTGCTATACTATCTTTGTGCCCCATTTAAGCTTTCCCTTAAACGTATGCAGAATTGTCCTAGGGTTTTTGCAAGAAACATTCCATTATTTCATTACTGAATGTAGTTTTTCTTGCTTCACTCTTTATCTATTATAAAAACCATTATTGTTATCTGTCGGGGAGCTCCGCCAGGGTCCCCAACAGTGCCAAGAAGCGAAGTTCCCTTCTACCTCCGAAGCCGGCAAGGAATGGATGAAAACTCAGGAATCCGATGCAGTTTTAAAAAGGGTTTACTTATCACAGGTTCAGGCATACAAATCAGCAAAAGGAAAAGCCCAGTGCTTAGGATTCCCGGCTAGAACTCTAGCCACATGTAGGCCAAGATGGTGGTCACCACGTTTAAAGGCCCTGTAAATAGGAGACAAAGACAAGATTCCCAAGAAGGGTGCAAGCTCACAAAGAGAGAGCCCAAAAGAGCCATATGAGAGAGGAAGCAGGCTAGTATTATACCCCTGCAACTCAGACCTCCCTCCCACTGTTATGGAAAGCAGGGAGGGTCAAATGCCCTCAGGTAATCTCTCCCAGCACCTCACCTAAGCCCTATTATATTCTAATGTTTTGAGCCAAGATCTGCCTGGAAAAACCTTTCTAAGGTAGAGAAGGGGGTTTCTGAGATGGCATGTCTCTGTACCAAAGACTAATACTAATGTCAGTTAAATATTTCTCCAAGCCTTCACAAGTCTCTTCTACTTCACGGTAGTTTTGTATTTTAGTTGCCTTTGAGTATATCAGGGAGCCATGCTTGTTTGCTTGGAGGTAAACAACATTTCTCTCTGATCTAATTACTTAGGGATCCTACGTGGCCAGGCAAATATGCTGGTAAGATCTAGCTAGTCCCACAATGCTTGTTGTAGCATGAGAGAATATTTATACCAGCCAGTATAGAATACATGGTCAGATAAGACTGCCACATTCAGACTACCCCCTATCTATGAAGTGACCTGCAGGAGGCAATCCAGGGCAGATGCAGAGGCCTAGGCTTTTAGGTATCCTGCAACAGTTACCCAGATATTTTAATGCTAGATGCATATGTGCAAAGGGAGTATGTTTTGCCTCAAGCAAAATTAAATTTATCAAGTGACAATATTGCACATTAATACCAAAAGTTAAACATATAAAACTACCTAGAAAATAAATCTTAAGGGAGGGGAAAGAGATATATCATCTCCAGAAATCTATAGTCGTAGAAATAATGAATTTATAAATATATCATTAGACTATGTTGATGATAACAAACTACAAACAGTACTTGTGTTTTAAATGGAAAAACTACTTAAAATATTTGTTCCCAGGCTTGCAGATAGCTCAGGGAGCACTCGTGCTCATTTCACTGCATGCCAAGGCTTAGTTCTGTCTGACACTTCATGGTCTCCTGAGTACCATGGGAGCCACCTTGAGTAGAGTCAGAAGTAGAAACCCGGAACTATCAGATGTAACCCTAAAATCAAAGAATCGTTTCTTAAAGAAATGCAGTTAATTTAAAAGTATTTTCCTATTGGAAGTCTTGCAATTTATTTGAATTGTGAATATTTTATATGGGTGCATTTTACATGTCTGTGTTTTATGATTTTATATGTATCTGTCTTATAGTTAAAACAAACTAGTTATGATGGAAATAGTTCTTAGGAATATGAGCAGAAACTTTATCTTATCTTCCAATTGAGATGAGTAATGAAACATGTCAATCAGGGTTTTTATTTTACCAACTTTGGAAAATGTTCTGTCTTGAATGATAAACCTTGCCTTTTGTGTCCATTTTGGGGGATCAAATGTTCTTTTTTAAGAAGTGTGCAATTTATGAACAT
The DNA here is from genome assembly GCA_021461705.1 of Cryptotis parvus. Classification (NCBI taxonomy): domain Eukaryota; kingdom Metazoa; phylum Chordata; class Mammalia; order Eulipotyphla; family Soricidae; genus Cryptotis; species Cryptotis parvus. Next base: position 54,349 of record JAJIBD010005821.1, on the reverse strand, counting down.
TCCAAGCAAATGGAATTACTAGGAAGGATGAAATGAAGGTAACTTGAAATAGAAAAATGACTTATTTTTTTTCAAAAGATTGATGTATTTATACCCAGAATTAACATTAATGGGAATTCGTAAACTATTCTAATGGAGAAGAGTTCCATACAGAGACAGCAGGAATCAAACCCAGAAAAATATCAAGCATGGCTACTTTATATGTTTTTTTTCTAGTTAAAGACTAATATTGCGTCTCTAAAATAATAGGTGTTGGGAATAAAAACATTCATATAGAATAGTTTATGGCAAGTAGTCAATTTGCAGACTACAATAAAACTGTAGCTTTATAGTAACACACAATGAAAGGAAAATAATGCATTAAAATTAAAATATAATTTCATTTCATAGAAATGAGTATCCTAAACTGTAAGTATGCTATTCAAAGAAAAAAATCTATCAAAGGCATACTTTTTTATGTGATTAAGATTCTTTACAATTAGAAACCTATGTCTTAAAATATTCTTCAACTTCAAAGACATTGCTAGTCAGGAAATCCCCCTGGATTTTTGGTGACACGTCTATTTTTTTTCAGCAATAGGAAATTACAATACTAAAATACAACAGAGGCCTGACATCTGTTAGCCACTTTGAATGTAGGTGCTCAATTGATACAAGATGTGACTGTTGAGCATGGGGAAGGGGCATAACACAAATGAATGCAACCTGAAAATTGAAAAACCAACTAGAGTTAAAATGATAAGAGAAAGGAAGAAGAGTGGAACTGCCCATTTATATTTATCTTAAGTTTTATGTGACTGGAATAGGTATGGTATATGTATATACCTGGGGCAAAAGTATTCTGTAAATATTTTTTGAATTGAGAACTTATATGTTTTGAAAAATGAGACCTTGTCTGAGAGCAACAAAAACTACTCATCCAAAAGTGAGTTCTTATCAGTGTAATCAAGGTCAAATATTAAACCTATTGCTTCATTTGCTCAGTATGTTTTAAGAAATAAATAGATATTTTGAGAAAAGATTAACAATATTTTACTGATACCTGTTCATCAAAAATTCCATCTGTGTTAAAATCATTTCATTTATTACATTCAGCTTCTATTCTAGATAATGAAGCTTGAATTTCATGGTATTCTAGCATCAGCTCTACATGGAAGTTATTACAAATTTATTGATTAAAAATAAAGTTGTATCCAAGATTGCAGAGAGACTAGGGAGCAGTTCTGGGTATTGCTCAAATATGTCTGACCTATAAACACATTTGTTTATCTTTATAAGGAGCTTTCTTATAAGAATGGTGATTCCAGATGTGCAAGAGAAGGGAGAGAGAAAAATAGAGAGGAGGAGGAGGAAGAGGAAGAATAGGAAGAAGAAGAAGAAGAAGAAGAAGAAGAAGAAGAAGAAGAAGAAGAAGAAGAAGAAGAAGAAGAACAAGAACAAGAAGAAGAAGAGGAAGAGGAAGAAGAAGAAGAAGAGGAAGAAGAAGAAGAAGAAGAAGAAGAAGGAAGGGAGGAGGAGGGAGGAGAAAAGTGTCTGCTACAGAAGCAGGCTGGGGAGGGAGGGGAAATCTGGGGACACTGGTGTTGAGAAGGGTGCACTGGTGAAGGGATGGGTGCTGGAACACTGTATGACTGAAACCCAAACATAAACAGCTTTGTAATCATATATCTCATGGTGGCATAATAAAATTTAAAAAAAATAAATAAAGATACCTTATTTGGGCAAAAAACCGTGATCCCATAGTTATTAAAGTAAGTAATATTACCTGTAATCTTCAAAGAATTAAAAATTTCAGGCCCCACCTGAGACTTTCTGAATTGGAAATATTTGTTGTTATTGTTACTTCATTTGGGGCCACACCCAATAGCATTCAGTGATGGTCCTGGATCTGTGCTCAGGATTCAGCCCTGGCAGTTCTTGAGCAAAGTATGCAGAACCTTTAAACAAAGGATAGTCACAAACAAGGAAAGCATCTTATTTCCTGTATTATCTCTATGGCTTCAGTAATTTGCTTTTAAACAACCTTTCTAAGTAGTGAGAATGCTGGAACTAAGAGTCACAGTGTGGAAGGGAAGGAAAAGAGAGAGAGATGGTGAGAAAGAGAAAGAAATAAAGAACCTGCCATAGAGGCAGGCTAGGGAGGGGAAAGGATTAGGGGACATTGGTGCTGGGAAATGGGCACTGGTGGAGGGATGGGTGCTGGAACACTGTACGACTGAAACCCAAATATGAACATCTTATGAACATCTTTGTAATTGTGTATCTCACGATGGTATAATACAATATTTAAAAAATTAAAAAAAAAATAAATGAATGAATAAATAAATAAATAAATACCCTGGACCTGAAGCCCCAAAGCAAATATAAAAGACAAAAAAAGTCACTGGTTTATTCAATGCTGCTTTTAATATATATAATCATGCTGTGATTATGACAGTTTCTTTGCTTGACCAAACTTTTTGTCACCCTTGTAAAAATTTCCCTAGGCTCATCATGTAAAGCACTCCTTGTAAAATCCAATTTTATCAAAAATCTTGATAAATCAGTTTAGACAGAACTGTTTACATTCTGTTTGAGCACTTTGCTTTCTGAGCTGGTTACTCCTCCTCCCTCATTCCTAGGGTGATATCTGATCATCATGACTTTCATTAAGCAAGAGTTTTGTTAGACTAGTTTACCTCCTTACCCTCATATTTCCTTGTAATCGTTTTCTATTCACTGAAATTATACCGTGGTCACATTTCTACTTGACACTGCTATTTTAAGAATAGTCTTCTGGAGCCAGAATGATAGTACAGTGGGTAGGGTGTTTGCCTTGCACATAGCAAATCCAGGTTCAATTCCCAGCACATATGGTCCCCCAAGACCACCAGGAGTGATCCCTCAATGCAGAGCCAGAACTAAACCATCTCAGGGTATGCCCAAACAAACAAAAAATAGTAAAAGACTCCTATCTCTCTCCTTCACTTTGAAATCTATCATAATAGTCCCTATAATAAAAAATGGTCAGAAATAAAATCTTATTTTTTTAAAATATTTTATTATACCACCATGAGATATACAGTTACAAAGATGTTCATAAGATGTTCATATTTGGGGGTTTCGGTCATACAATGTTCCAGCACCCATCCCTCCACCAGTGCCCATTTCCCACCACCAATGTCCCCAATTCCCTCCTCCTCCAGCGTGCCTCTGTGGCAGGTTCTTAAATTCTTTCTCTTTCTCTCTTTCTCTCTTTCTTTTTTCCTTCCCTTCCACATTGTGGATTATAATACATACATTAAGAGGTTGTCATGTGTATCTTTTTGCCTGTATTTAATGCTCACTTCTAAGTTGGTATCAGCACTTTCGACAATTATTACCACACTGTTCCATTGTCTGTCTTACCTAGCCTTTGACTCCCACACATTTGTGATAATTTCCACCGTTGACAAGACCTCCTGTTCCATGCTTTGCCTGACCTTGGATTTTGGTATCTTAATATGTATATATATATATACACATATATATATACATATATATATATATATATATATATATATATATATATATTTAGGTCATGCAAATAAATGGAGTCATTCTATATCTGTCTCTCTCTTCTGGCAAAATTCACTCAACATGATCCTCTCCATGTCCATCCATTTATAGGCAAATGTCATAACTTCATTTTTTCTGACAGCTGCATAGTATTCCATTGTGTAGATGTACCAAAGTTTCTTTATCCAGTCATCGATTCTCGGACACTCTGGTTGTTTCCAGATCCTGGCTATTGTGAATAATGCTGCTCAACCAGTGGGTCACAGAAGAAACCAAATAGGAAATCCAAAGATTCCTGGAAACAAATGAAAATGAAGATACCAACTATCAGAAATTGTGGGACACAGGGAAAGCAGTGTTAAGAAGAAAGTTCATAGCTCTGCAAGCATTCATCAGGATAGAAGAAAGGGCCCACATAAATAACCTGACTTCACAGCTCAAAATGTTAGAAAAAGTTCAACAAAAGGAACCCAATCCAGGCAGAAAGAAGGAAATAATAAAACTTAGAGAGAAAATCAATAGTCTGGAAACCCAAAAAACAATCAAAAAGATTAATGAAACCAAGAACTGGTTCTTTGAAAAACTAAACAAGATTGACAAAACACTGGCAAGACTTGTAAAGACAGGGAAAGACAGAACCAAAATAAACACTCAGAAATGAAAAGGGGGACATCACAACAGAAACCACAGAAATTCAAAAGATTATTAGAGATTACTTTGAGAACCTGTATGCCATGAAACATGAGAACTTAGAAGAAATGGATAAATTCCTGAACTCCTATAACCTCCCACAGCTGAAACAAAAGACCTGCAATACCTTAATAAGCCTATCACCATCTAGGAAATTGAAACAGTGATTAAAAGTCTGCCCAAACACAAAAGCCCAGGTCCAGATGGATTCACTAGTGAATTCTACCAAACTTTAAAGGAGGACCTACTGCCTGTCCTTTTCAAGCTCTTCTAAGAAATAGGAGAAACAGAAACACTCCAAAACAGCTTCTATGAGGCAAAATCTTATTTTTAACAAGAGTACTTGACTTCTTTAAGAAATGCGAACACATATAGATATATGGCTATATATACTATATTTTATATAGTGCATATACTATAGTTCATATAATATGTAAAATATATGAAAATATTAAATTATAGTCTACTTGGTCTTCTCTGAGATTCTTAGACTTTGGTTAATACCAGTCACTAAATTTTAAAATACCCCAGACATCATTTTCTTAATATATCTTCTGCACCATTCTATCTCTTTGGATTCCAGTTTGGCATATGCTATATAACATTTGATATTATACAATAGATAAGGATGCTTTGTTTGGTTTTCTACCATGTTTCCTTTGTTTCCCATTTGAATAGCTATTACCCTGTCTTCAAGTTCACTGACTATTTTTCCCCCTCAATGATGTTGATGAGGCTATCAAATTCATTCATCTTCATTACTGTGTTTTGACTTACAGCATTTTCACTTAATTCTCACAGTTTTCAATCTCTACTGAAATTGACTATCTGCTCTTGCATAATTATTTCCCATTAAAGTTTCTGATGTGATGTGTGATGTGGAGGACTAAAGGAAAGAAGGTACTGAGGTGAGGCTGGAGAGTGAGGGTGGACCCTCAGACAATAGTGGAGGGAAACAAACTCTGGTGGGTGTGTGGGGGTGGAATAATGTCTTATCAAATTATGAATCACAAATCACTGTGACTAAAATAAAAAATGATAAACAAAAATAAAGTTTCTCCTATGGACCAGAGAAAGAATTCAATAGACTAGAGTATAATGTTTGAATTCAGGAGGGCCAGAATTGATCCCCAACACTGCACATAGTCCATGGAGTAAGTGTCAAGACTAACCCAAGAGCTCTGAGTCAGAGTAGCTTCTAAGAACTATGGGATAGAGTCCAAATGCAAACAAACAAAAAAGTCTCTAACAAAGTGACAGACCTCTTCTAATTCTCTAAGTTCTTTGGTAATTCCAGTATGTGTTTCATGTCTGGCTTTGATAATTACTTTGTCACTATGAAGTATTTTAAAATCTTCACACATTTTTTGCTGTTGAAATTTGGCTGTTTTACCAAGGAGTAAATTTTGAGGTAAATATCATTTTAAATTAATAAATGAGCCTGTGTTTCCTTCTACTATGCTTCTAGAGAGAAACGTTTTGTTAATCTAGTCAGTCTGATTAAAAAATAAATAAATTTGAAGTTTAACTTGAAGTTTGTTGCCCTGATTACCACTCTAGAATAGCTTTTCTCAGATTCTTTTTCTTTCAACTGTGACTGCCAGTTAAACCATTAATCTTGTATTGTGGTCCCCTCATTTGTGCAATTTACCTGTGGATATCTACCTGGAATATCCTGGGGAGCTGTGGACCATATGACTCCTGGCTTAGAAACAGTTCTACGTAATCTATTCAACTGGTGAAGGAGCCAGAGATAGTACAAAGCAAGTAAGGTACTTGCTTTGCACCTGGCTGATCAAAGTTCAATCTCCAACACCCCATATTGTGCATTTGTGCATACTGCACAGAAGCGATTTGTTTTTATTATTTCTGAGCACTCTCAACAGTGCTCAGAGTTTAATCGTGGCTCTGCACTCAGGGATCGCTTCTGTCACACTCTGTGACCATATGGAGTGTCAGGGATTGAATGGGCTTGGTTGCATGCATGACATGCACCCCTAGCTGCTGTATTATTTCTCTGGCCTGGGAATTGCTGAACAGAGTCAGGAGTAAGCCCTGAACACTCTCATATATGCTTTGCCAATCTCTTGCCCCAACCCCAATGCCTCTGGTGAAACCTTTTTTATAGTAAGGATTACTTAATCTGTTTTTTAACACATGTTCTCTTCTTAGTCCTGGGTCTATTCTTTGCATTCATTTTCTACTCCAAACTCCAGTTACTTGTTTGCAAACTCGTTAATGTGGTGATGGAATTGGCTTGTTCTTTAGTGCTATGATGAATCCTCAGTCTTACATCACAGGCACTGTGAATCTTTGAAATATTTTTTGTAAGTGTTCCTGATCTTCAGATGTAATGCTGCCACCTCAAGCGTGTATTCCTGCCACTCACTGGTTGGAGGGTTTTTAGTTCTTTGTTTTCCTTCTCTAGATACTATGAATTACTTCCAGCGCCCTCAAGCTATAGTTTTTACTGCTTTTTTCCTTTAACAAAAAAGCAGTTTATCCAGCTATCTATTCTGAGCAGAAATCCTCATTTACTTTCTTTAAAAACACTTTTTAAATGACCTATCGTACAATTGGTTCTGCCCAATCGAATACTGTAGAAATTTTCTGGCAGTCTGAGAAAAGACTTAGGGAAAAGGAGCAACTTCTAACTGCCTCACAGAGACCTGAGCTATTAAGAAAAGGCACAACTCGTGAAATTACGTATAAAAGCCTAAGCTGCCTAAAATGTGAACACATGCTGCGTGATGAGGCCCCACCTTCCATCTAACAGCCAGATGAATCTGTGAGCACACCAGCAGAACAATTACCCAAATACAGAATAATGAAAGATAATAAGATTGCTGTTATTTGAGCTACAAAGTTTCAAAGTGTCTTATTTGATATAGATCATACAACAGTCCTCAGTAAAGACATGCAGAATAAGTAAATGAAGATGTTGGCCATGTTACTAAACATAATTCTCTAAATATTACATTTTCCTTCATCTACTAATAATACAAAAAGGACTACAGAGGAGACGAAAATCAACCCATGGCTATCTTGAAAATAAAAAGTGTTGTCTATTATTGTTATTTTTCTTCAATTAATCTTCGTGGAGTGTAAGAAACTCCATTTAGAATTCAGAGAATATGTGTGTTATCTTGACCAAAGAACACATGCAGAAAAATTGTACTATAACCGTAAACATAGTTCAGATAGAAGAAATTGACTTTAACCCATTTATTTGAATTTAAATATTGGGGAGAGGAGCACTTGGCAGTGCTCAGAGGCCACACAAGATTCTGCCCAGGAGCGAGCCTCAGTGACACTCAGGGGAACACAGGTAGTGCCCGAAGGCAAAGCAACTACCTCAATCCCCATAAACTCTCTGGTCCCTGTAAGCTCTCTGAAAGTTCAAATAGCTTTCAAAGCCCATCTTTCTAGGACATTATTTAAGTAATCTAGATAGAACATTGTTTTATTAAAGAACTTAACTCAAAAAATTATTCAAACTACTCTAAAGATATTTCCACAATTATTCCAATCATAAACTTGTATTATTTACTTAAAAAATATAGCTACTATGAAGAAAGTCAGAAAATGATTAAAATTTGCCCAAAGAGAGATATTTTCACCAAGTCAGAAAGAAAACAAATTATCCCACAGATAATTAGTGCTGTTCTCTACCATGGCCTCTATTAAAACTTAATTAAAGTTTAACAAAGAAGACTAATGAGATAAACAACTCAAAGGCTTGTCAGCACAAAACAAAACATAAATTCCAGGAATTTAGATATGTAGGGCAAGTTCACAATTGGGATAAATTTAGAAGTCTTCTGAAGTATGATATTAGTTCTCTTATCAAGATTCTCTTAAAACAATACCTCTTACAAATACTTTACTGTTACTGATAAGAGGAAATATATAGCCACAATACAACTAATTTTATAAGATTTTAACCCTTGTATGTCAGACCTATGTAGATGGAGATTAATGAAGTTTTTCCAACAAAAACTGATTTCTTGAGCCACAACGAAGAGAACTATATGAATAATTACTTGGAATTTTAAAAAGCTTCACTTTAATTTCAATTTCCAGGATTTAACCTTTGTCTTCCCAGTTTTCCTTGCATTTTCCAGGCTGGTTGATTAGTGCAAGTATTGCAGTCATTAAAGAACAATTCTCTTTAAGGAGATAAGGTGTAATATTTAGAGAATTATGTTTTAGTAATTTGTCACCACATAATGTCTTTCTTTGAGCTTCAATTGAAACAATGGGGACGCAGGTAACAACAAATGAATAGACACAACTGTGAGAATCTGTGCTTGGAATTTCCCGTGGAAGTTAGAGATTTTCCTCCCTTTTTCTCTTTTTTGATCATGGTCAATGATCAAGACCTTGTTTGGTTCTACAGTACATCCTGCACAGGTATAGTTGAGGTTTAGGGAGGTTTTAGAATATGAATCTATAGTTTGTTTTACTGCTACAGATGCTGTATTTTGTAGCTCATGTTTTTTAAATTATTTCTAACTGGGAACAATATCAATGTACATAGTATCACAAGAGAAATTTCAGAAGCAGAAGTATTTTAAAAATAAATAGAATCTGCATATTTATTGAAATTGTACTATCTACCAGACATTGTATATGCCTTAACTATGCTACTTCTTAGATAAGAAAACTAAAAATAGTGTTTCTTCCAAGTAGTGAAAAGAAATTGAGGCTCAGGAAGGAAAAATTTATTTAAACTATTAAATTAAAAATTGGTAGTGTAGGCTCCAGAGTGATAGTACAGTGGGTGGGCACATACCTTGCATGCAGCCTCCCCAGGTGCAATACTTGGCATCCCAAATGTCCCAACCAAGAGTGCTCCTTGAGCACAGACCCAGGAGTCAGCCCTGAGCACTACTGGGTGTGGCCTCCAAACAAAAGAAAGTGTAGCGTGATTGTAACAAGAACTTGGTGGCTAGAAACAGGGGGTGCAGCTGAGAAGAAAAGTGTATGATTTGTATGTGTGAAAACACACATCACATTGTGCTCTCTCAGATCAGAGAGGAAGATTTGCATTTGTGTACACACACATCACTTGTGCTCTCTCAGATGATTCTCTCGCACCAGAGCACACTAGCAGCTCAGAATACTCCAGGATAAACTCTGACAATTAGGAGACCTCAATAATCGATTAATAAATGTATTTGTAAAATGAAATGTTTTTCAAAATATTTACTGCATGTCCACTTTGTTTCTGAACTTTGCATTTTGAAGAAATGATCGATATTAGCAAGACTTAATCAGTTCTTTGGGGATCTTAGACCGGGATTATTTTATTTGTCCAAATGAATCATTTCTCCTGAGTAAGATGAACAATTATTCATTTATTTAAATATTTGAAGGACCTATTTTATATACTTTATGAGTAGAGAATATCACTATCACTATCTTCCCGTTCATCATTGATTTGCTCGAGCCGGCACCAGTAACATCTCCATATGTCCTGTCTCATGCTAGTAGAGCCCAAGGGCATCTGCTTGCTCCAGGAACATAAAGAGCCACAAACCATTATATTAGGTCATGGGAATAACCTAATATTTCGCATATATTTCGCATATGTGACATGGGTAGCTTGCCAGGTTTGCCATGCGGGTGTATATGAATTTAAGATATTTTCCCCCTCAGCTGGGGGAGGGGGAGGGAGCCGGGGACGTTGGTGGTGGGAGATGGGCACTGGTGGCGGGATGGGTGCTGCTACACTGTATGACCAAAACCCAAATATGAACTTTTTAATTGTATATCTTTGTAATTGTAAAAATAAAAAAATTAAAAAAAAAAAGATATTTTCCCCCTCAAAGACTGTTTTCAAATAAATAAGGATTAGAGTTAAAATAACGTGCTGTTTTCTGAGTTCCTTGGGAAAAATTCCAATACATTTCAGTGGAATCCAGATAAATGGAGAGAGAATCCAAGCAGACAATACTGAGTAGCAAATAATTCAGTGTGATTCAACTATGTTCTTTATGCCTAAGCACTCCCTTCTGTTCTTCTGTGTTTTATTTGTGTGTGTGCCTGTGTGCTTGTGCGTCCGTGCTTGTGCGTGTGTGTGTGTGTGTGTGTGTGTGTGCGTGTGTGTAGGGAGAGGGCTTTCAGGCAGTGCTGGTGTACGGAGAGGGCTTTCAGGCAGTGCTGGTTTGGGGGCACTCCAAGAGTTACCCAGATAATTCAATGCCTGGGCCCGTGGTGTTCTGGTGGTGTTGGGCTGACTGCCTGGGCATAGCAGTGCTTGGGGCTACTCAACTCCTACATGGGCTCCAGGGATGGAACTTAGGACCTAGATCACTTATGGCATATGCTTAAGTCCTCGGAGTCACCTATTGGGCTCTCCTCTGTTCTATTTTTTGGAAGGATGTGGTGGGCCACTACAGTAATGCTCAATCCAGTGACTGGTGGCTGGGGCCACCAGAGTTGTAGCCAGGAGTATTGATTGCACAGGGCAGGCACATGCTCTACCACTTAGAGCCATATTCCTAGCCCTGGTTACCAATATTATTGTTTTCAAGAAAAGAGTACTTCTATCATTTATTATCCTGCAGTGCTACAAGTATCTGGACAGACACTAGGACTTCTCACAGCTGACTGACCAAATGCCAATTTCATGACTCAGGTGAGCAGCAAAAAGATTGTGTAATATTACAGTACTCAGGGGCTCTTAAAGCCAATAGTTTTGTTGGTTTGATTCTGAGTTTTGCTCTTGTGAGTGTTCAGGGCTTGCTTCTGGCGATGCTCTATGGACTATGAGGTAGGAGGGACAGAGCCGGGGCTCAGCATGCCAGGCATGAGCTCTGGCCCTTCTTCCTAGTCCCAAACCAACCGATGGATGGAATCAGGGAGACTGTCGTCCACCAAGTCCTCACGGGGGAGAGCCCTCCTTAACAGGGCAAAAGAAACCCTACCACACTGCACCAGCACTTAGAAGCCATTCCTATTCGTCTGTGCTGCTCCTTCAGATGTGACTGTCTCCTCCTTGTTTGAGCCTGATTTCAAGAACAGAGACCAGCGGATCCTTCTGTCTTTCTCTGACACAAGTAAAAATATATATTCTATAATTCACAAAGTAGAAGAGATAAAACAATAAGAGAACTAAAAAAGTATAAATGTTATTAAATAGTAATTACTAATGAGGAAACAATGATGGAAGTGGGGAGGGATGGGGTGACTTCAAGGTTACAGGTTATCCAGAAGGGACTTGGAGAGGACGACAATTTTAGTAAAGGTAGTGAGAAAGAAAATCTTCTGATAGATTTTTTTCTGGGCAAAAGAGCCCCCTGCAGAGGCGGAGGCCATCATCCAGAAAGGCTGATGTAAAGGAAGCTAAAGGTTGATGTGACAGGCAGCAAAAGGGTAGGGGAGAAGGGCCAGTTATGTCTGGTTATGTAGAGTGACACAAAATTTGAAAGATTTTGGCAGTCAAATGGCTCTCAGATTGTCGACAGTGTATGCTAGCCCTAGAGCCCAACACAGAGGTAATATATTCCTTTTTATTACCCAAACTACCAAGGTCTGGGAGAGAGTACAGGAGGTGGAGGTAAGGTCTTTTCTTGCTTATGGATCCCCAATTCACCATATAGGTTCCTGAGCTTGGCCAGTGGTCAGCCCTGAGCATAGAGCCAGGAATATCCCGAGTGCCTAAACTCCACCTACCTCCTAACAAAATAAATAAACTGCAATCACTGTAAGTTGATAGATAACACGGACTTTCAAGGACGGTTTAGCTCAGCACAGAAAAGGATAGCTGTAGAAAGGAGAAAAATAATCCTCTTGAAAAAGGCATTTTCTGTATTCCTTTCAATGTGCCTGCAGCAAGTTGGAGGCTCTGAGCTACAATATCAAACACATTTTAAGCAAACACTTTAGGGAGTGTTATAGAGCTGTGGGACTGATTTTCAGAATTTTTCAAAATGCGTCCACCGCTACTTTGCCCTCTTCCCCAACTCCTCCCCAAGGCAATCTATTTTTAAATAGTAAATCACTGCCCCCACCCCCAAGTAAAATAACCACAGGATATTTTCCTTAACATAAGTAGGTCTGCCTGAAAATTGACTGATGTCTTCCACCAAAGACACATCATAACTCTGAGAACCTCATGACTGTCTTTACTGGACCTTAGAGATCAGATTTAACTGGTGATAACTTGTTTTAAATAGTTTTTCTAAAGTTAGACAACTGTTGGCAGAGATAGAGCTCTTCACCACGTTAGGTACCTTCCTCCGCACTTCACGTTCAATAGCCATAATAAAATTATGATTTAATTCTATTATCTGCATATTGCTTTCCTCCACTATAGATGTACAAAATAAGTCTCATAGGAAAATAACATTTTAGGACTGGAGTCAATAGAAGGCAACACCAAAGCAAGCTATTTTCTTTTTTAAGTCCCATTCTGCTCTAGAAACAGAAAAAAAATCGTAGAGAGGAATGTGTCCCTGTTCCTTTTAGAGATAAAGAATATTTGTTCTGTTTCACAGTCCTGAGATCTGGCCATCTAGCCTTTGCAACATGCCACATTAATATAAAACCGAAAAGTGAGGATCAGAGATATAGCATAGTTTAAGGATCTGGCTTTGCAGAGAGCCAAGGTTAGCCTAGATCCAAGGAAATGCACATGGTCTCCCGGGCACAGCTGTGTGTAGCACAAACCCCAACTCCCTACTCCTATCACTATAGTCCGCACCAAATCAAAAATGCAGAAGTACCGCATCTTTCAAGATTAACAGGCAGTCATTTATGTACCTCTCTGGGTATATGTAATTGTTTATCTTAATCGATTACAATAGATTGATTAGATTTGCTTCAATAGATTGATGCTATCTTATACCATGTAAGCTTCCAAAATTGGCCTATAATCAGGAGGTCTTGTCAGTGGGTAGAAACTACTACAAATGTGTAGGAGTCAGAGGTTAGGTAATACAGAGAAAGGAACAGTGTACTAATAATCATTGTAAATGATAATACCAACATAGAACTGAGCATTGAAAGTAGGCAAAAGGATATACATGATAACCTCTAAATGTATGTATTACAAGCCAATGTGTAAGAGATGGAAAAGAGAGAGAGCAAGAGAGGGACATAGAGAGAGGAGAGATGCAGAAAGAGAGAGAGAGAGGAGTGAAAATTTCCTGCTATAGAGGCAGGCTAGGGGAGGGGGAATTAAGGGGACATTGGTGGTGGAAAAATGGCACTGGTGGAGGGATGGGTGCTGAAACACTGTATGACTGAAACCCAAATATGAACACTTTTGTAACTGTATATCTCATGGTGGGATAATAAAAAATGGCCTATATATGTTAGTAAGGAGAACATTCTTTTCTGAATAAAATGAAATAGATCTCTTTTTTTTTTTGCTTATTTCTTTTTTTTTATTTGTTTGTTTTGGGGCCATAACCTGCCATGCTGGAAGAAGAAAAGGAGGGCATATAGAAAAAGTGATTCATATCCTGGAGGGTATTTTAATCTCAAAATAATTCTAAGGAAAATGTCATTTGAAAATTTTTTACTGAAGCTTATATGTATTACTCATTGTAACTTGAGCTTCCATGAGTAATATATATACTTCAACCCTTTTATAATAACTCTGTAGTATAAGAATATTAGATCCAATTTGCCCAAAATCAGAAAAAAAATAAGGACTATATGTTTTGACTGATGAAAAATTTATGTAAGAAGGAGATTATACCATCTCTCTATATACTCTTCCAGAAGCTGGTAGCAGAGGTAAGTCCCTAACTTCATTCATGAGGTCAAATAAACTTAACAATCAAATAAAAATATTTAAAACTCTCACAGATTTAGAACTATCAGATTTAAAACATCAACCATCACATAATTTTTTTTTAAAATGTATACTAAATTAGTATAACAAGAAAAGGTTTTTAACAAAATCCAGCATCTGTTTGTGAAAAGATAAGGTAAAAATAAAAGCTTTCTCAACTTGAAAAAACAGGTATAAAAAAAAACAAGCAAACAGTTATAATTATGGTAAAAAATTAGATGATTCTTCACTAAGACCAGGAATAATACAAGGATATTTTGTCTCTCTAATTTTTCCAGTATTATAATTAAAATCCTTCCCTAATGTAATAAGGCATAAGATAAAACTGATATAGATTGGACAAAAACAAACAGGACATTATTCACAGATGATATTGTTGCCTCTGAAGAAAAAGCAGAGGAATTGACAAAAATAAAAGCTGTAACACTATTCACAATAGCCAGAATCTGGAAACAACCAGAATGCCCTAGAACTGATGACTGGATCAAGAAAATATGGTACATCTACACAATGCAATACTACGCAGTACTTAGGAAAATGTGAAGTCATGAATTTCTCCTATAAATGGATGAACATGGAGAGGATCATGGCTGAGTGAAATTAGCCAGAGTAAAAAGAAGAGGTATGTTGCAGGACTCCTTTAAGGGCCACTGCATTAGCACACTAAAGGGCCTAGGTGAGGTGCAGGGTGGGATTATCTAAGGACATTTAACACTCCCTGCTTTCCATAACAATGGGAGGAAGGTCTGAGTTGCAGGGATATAAACTAGCCTGTCCCCGCTCTCCCGGTCTTCTTCCTTGTGGGATCTCGCCTTGTGAGCGTTTATTCCCCTTGGAAGCTTTTACACGTGGTGGTCGCCATCTTGGCCTACATGTGGCTGGGGTTCTAGCCTGGAATCCTAAGCATCAGGTTTTTCCCTTTTGCTGATTTGTATGCCTAAACCTGTGATAAGTAAAGCCTTTTAAAACTGCATCGGATTCCTGAGTTTTCATCCATTCCTCGCCAGCCCGGAGGTAGAAGGGAACTTCGCTTCCCGGCACTGTCAGGGACCCCGCAGAGCGCCCGACATTTGGCGTCCCTGGCGTGGGCACCACCGAACATCGCTCTGGTCTAATTATCATCGGACAGAGACCATCTGCCTCCGAACCGTGAGTAAAGTGATGGATATCTCATGGTATAGATACATTGTATCTTTTATTGGCTCAGAACCATACATAGCCCAGTCTATAAAGTTCCTTTCTGAGAACTACTCTATCTTTTCACAAATCATCTGGGTCCTTGCGATTTTTAAACTGTACCTTTGTGTAAGGACAATGTTTAATAGAGAGAGGGAAGAAAGTAATAAATTGAATGCAATCTTAAGGGACGAGGTTTACTCAGCGATTGAAGAAATAAGTGAGGATCATAAAACTACAGGTAGACTGGTCTTAAAGCTTGAGGACAGAATTATTAAACAGAGTTTAAAATTTGAAAAGAAATTAGAAGAACAGGAAAGTAAAATTATTCACGATCACGATCACGATCACGATCTTCCCGTTAATCATCTATTTGCTAGAGCGGGCACCAGTAATATCTCCATATGTCCTGTCTCATGCCAGTAGAGCAAAGGGCATCGGCTTGCTACAGGAACATAAAGAGCCTCAAACCATTATATTAGGTCATGGGAATGACCTAATATAATTGTTACTGGCATTTGGCATGTCAAATACAACACGAGCAGCTTGCTAGGCTTGCCGTCTGGAAGGCATATTATTTAAACACCTCCAAATAAAGCATTTATTGATGAACTGCGCGCCGCAAGCGGCCGCCAGCCGGGCTGTGATGGGCTGGTCGGCTGGGTGGAGTTCTGAAGAGAGGGAAGTCCGGATGTGGAAAATGGCGGCACCCATGGAGTGGGTGGAGGGGTTGTCTGGCTGGTTGTGAGGGTTCTGCCGGGGTGGTGGGCCAAGGCTAGAACCCACCATGCCTCCCGACTGCCTCATGAACGGCTGGGCACAGGGAGAGCAAGGAATCGCTCTGACAGGCAGACAACCCCTCCACCCACTCCATGGGTGCCGCCATTTTCCACATCCGACTTCCCTCTCTTCAGAACTCCACCCAGCCGACCAGCCCATCACAGCCCGGATCATCGACACCCACCCTGCAGCAATTTCTTCCTCAATCCAGCCCAGGTATGCTGGTCCAAAATTATTAAACAGATTTTAAAATTTGAGAAAAAAATTAGAAGAACAGGATTTAAAATTCAAAGAAAAATTAGAAGAACAGGAAAGTAAAATTATTAAACAGGATTTAAAATTTGAAGTAAAGTTTGAAGAGCAGAAGAAGGATATCGATAAAATCAGCACTATCTTAGAGGAAGAAATTGACAGACAGAGAGATAGAATAGATGGACAGAAAGAGGAGGTTTGGAAGTTACACATAAGATTGAAAGAACAAAAGGAAGAAATATATAGGAAACTTGAAAACTTAAACCAAGAAATGGATGTGTTACGCAGGGAGATTTTTGATTTCATAACTTATCAATCAGGACCTAGCGCATACCCAATACTGAGGCGTGAACCAACTAAAAGCCGTTCACAAACACGCCCCAAAGCTGTAGACTTGAAAAAGGTGTATACATTCCCAGCAAAAAAATCTAAAAAAGAATTCTAATGTGGCTGATAACTTAGAGGAGGAACAGGAAAACCTAGAGGAGGAAAATTCCCAAGCTGAAAATCTCCCCAGAGTTTATACCCTCAATGGGGTAGATGTTCCTCTGCCAGATACCACAAGCTCTGATGAGGAAGAACGGGAGGAACAGATTAGCTTGAGTCAAAGAGCAAAGCGCAGCAATCTTTCTCATGACCAATCTAAAGATAAAGTAAAACCGATTCATGAAGACTTAAAAATTGAGGCAATAACCCCGTTTAGGAAGGCTTGCGACAGGTTTGGAATATCAAGTCCTTATACTTTAAAATATTTAGCTGATTGGGCGAAAATGATCAGTGGGTATTGGGAGACTTTGAAATGGTAGCCCATACTTGTCTAAACAAATCACAGTACATGCAATGGCATATGTGGTATGCAGATGGGGTTAACCGGAATATTGACACTTTAAGAGAAAAGGAATCAGGCCATACTATTACTTTTGCCATGCTAAAAGGTGAAGGTGAATGGCAAAAGAAAGCAAAACAAGCGACATTACCTGAACCTATTTTAAAATTTGTTCGGGAGACAGCATTAAAAGCGTGGGAAAGAGTAGGTTCCGACCCAGAATTTCTAGGTAGCTATACGAAAATTTACCAGGGTCGTGATGAACCATACTTTGATTTTGTTGGGAGATTATGTGAAACAATCCAAAGACAGGTTCAAGACCCGACCACCCAAGAAATCCTAAAACGAAACTTAGCATATGAGAATGCTAATCAAAAATGTCGAGCATTACTATATAGTATTAAGGAAAAGGATGACCTCATGGGGTATCTAAAGGCCTGTAGAAATGTCGGTTTAACCTCCCATAAAACACAGGATGATATAGAGGCTTATCCCATACAGCAGGAGGATCAGGAGAGGGATGAAATGTCAGACAGCTCTAGGGGGAGAAACAATAAACTTCAAAGGATAAACAATGATCTGAGAAACTATGCTAATAATCGCAGCTCCACCCCTCGAAGGGCCCCACCTGGACCATGCCCAAGGTGCAGAAAAGGAAAACATTGGGCCAGAGACTGTCGGTCTTGGAGGCGAAGTCAGCCTCAGGCTTCATCTGGACAGATAACCTGCTTTAGCTGCAGAAAGAAGGGACACACCCGTAGAGATTGCCCATCTTCTAAAACTATCAATACAGGGCAACATTCTAATAATCCCTTTATAGGAAATGTTACATGGACCCCCTCCCAGGTTCCACAAGCTCCGCAGGCTCAAATAACATCTATGCCTCCCCTAATGCGGGAAACTGGGTGGGGGGCCAGCCCCAGGCCCAGCTGAATCCAGGGGCACTCTCCTTCATTCCACCTGCCCAGTATCCTCCGAATCAGAATCCACAAAATTACAGTCAATAAATGCTCTCTGGCCTACCCCATCAGGCAGTGGCAGTCTCGACATTCTTTGCCCTAAGACTGTCACAATATACCCAAGTCAAGACCCCTACATGCTAAAAACAGGGATAAAAGGACCTGCTCCCCAGGTAGTATGGGTTTAATTCAAGGGAGCGATTGGCTGAAATTTAAGGGAATTATGGTGCATTTCGGACTTCTGGATCCTAAATCTCATGGAGAGATAAAACTGTCAATATCTGTGCCAACTAAATGGACTTTTAAAAAAGGGGAACCACTTGCTAAACTATTATTATTTTTTGAGGATCCGTGTAGTCAGTCCAAACACCCTACAGCTGGTAGCTTAAACAGTACCAACCATTCTGCCAACTTCATTGTTGGTTATGCAGCCACACAGAACCAAGCCCACCAGCCACCTGCTAACTATCTAGTTGGGTACACCGCCAGAATTTCTCAGGCCAAGCGGCCGGTTATACCCATCGAAATTTATAAAAGGAAATTCAAAGGCATGTTGGATACAGGGGCAGACATATCCATAATCTCCACCAAGTATTGGCCCTCTAACTGGGCCCTAAACAAAGTGTCCCATAGCCTGAGCGGGGTAGGCAATATCTCCTCCTCTCTTCTCCGACAGAGTTCGAGGTGGCTGCCGTGTATTGGCCCTGAAGGGAATGTAGCCATGGTCCAGCCTTATATAGCCCCTATGCCTTTAACTTTATGGGGTCGAGACATGCTGGAGCAGTGGGGGCAGTAATTCACATACCTCGTCCAATTCCCGTCGAGCACCAATTCCAGCTCTCCATAATAAGCCTAACACCGGAGTAACCCTTTTAATTGGGGCCGCTGTGGTTAAGCGCCCACCACCTATCCGTATTCAGTGGAAGTCTGACAAACCTATATGGACACCACAGTGGCCCCTCAATACCAAAAAAGTTAGAGGCGCTAACAAATCTAGTGGAAGAACAGCTGAAATTAGGACATATTGAGGAAACGTTTTCAGAATGGAATTCTCCTGTTTTTGTAATACAGAAAAAATCAGGCAAATGGCGTTTGCTGATTGACTTAAGGAATGTAAATTCTACTATGGTCCCCATGGGGAGCCCTACAACCTGGGCTCCCTCTCCAGCAGCTATTCCTAAGGATTGGCCGCTAATAATCATAGATTTAAAAGACTGCTTTTACAGCATACCTATCCACCCAGATGATCGGAAAAGGTTTGCATTTTCAGTCCCTTCCATTAATCATAAAGGTCCTTTACGTAGGTTTCAGTGGACAGTATTGCCCCAAGGAATGACTAATTCACCTACGATGTGTCAACACTTTGTTGATGGGTTTTGCGACCCATTCGTGCTAAATTTCCTGGTGCATACATCATCCACTACATGGATGATATCCTGCTAGCTTGTGATAATTCCAGAGATCTCCAGAATTTATATAATGATGTAATGACAGTTTTACCAGAGGCTGGCTTACAAGTAGCTCTGGAAAAAATCCAGATGCAGCCTCCATATGAATATTTGGGCTATGCTCTTGACCACACTACAGTGCGCCCTCAAAAAATTTCCATTAGTCAGAAAGGGCTCAAAACCTTGAATGATTTTCAAAAACTGCTGGGGGATATCAACTGGGTGCGCCCCTCCCTTGGTATTCCTAACTGTGAGCTCAGTAACCTGTTCCACAACCTTGAAGGTGATCCTGCTTTAAATAGCCCAAGGCAGCTAACTCCAAAAGCTCAGAAGGAATTAGATTTTTTCATGGATCCGCTTCAAAAATTTTACCTCTCCAGATTTAATCCCGGAGAAAAGGTATGGTTCTTGGTCTTCAACACTCCCGAGTCTCCAACTGCTGCTATAGCCCAATTATCTGGACCGTTAGAATGGGTTTACTTAAATAACAAGCAGAATCGTACTGCTACACCTTACCTTGAGATGATAGCTAACCTCATAATTAAGGGAAGATCAAGAACCCAAGTTTTACTTGGACATGATCCCCATGTAACTGTACTACCTGACCCTAAAAAGAAATTGAAGCTGTTTTACCACTCAGTGAAATCCTTCAGAGAGCTTTAGCAGATTTTTCAGGAGAAATATCTTATCATTACCCAGCTGGAAAAACCTGGGAATTTCTGAAAAGGACACCTTTTGTAATTTCCACCATTGTCCGCTCCTCTCCCATTCCTGATGCTCCAGTGTATTATATTGATGGCTCCTCATCAGGAAGGGGTGGAATTACAGGTCCTTCGTTGACCACTACTGTGCATACAAATTATAAATCTGCCCAACAAGTGGAACTCGCCACCCTGATACATTTACTATCCCATGTATCTGGCCCATGTAATGTGGTGAGTGATTCTGCATATGTAGTTGGTTTATTTCCTGGGATTGTCACTGCTTCTTTAAATGCCCATAATCCTATAATTCAGGAGCTACTCCATAAACTACAAGATCTCCTCTGAAATAGAACATTCCCTATATACATCTCCCACATCCATTCTCACAGCCGACTCCCCAGGCCAATGGTTCGAGGAAACGAAGCAGCAGATCTCTTGGCAGCACCAGTATTTAAATCAGCTGAGGAAGAGCACCAGACTCTACATACAAATGCCCGCCGCCTTCATGTACACCATGGCATTCCATGGAAACAAGCTAGACAAATTGTCCAAGAACTGTCCTGTCTGTGCTCCTTTACATTGTACATCTCATGTAGCAGGAGCAAATCCTCGAGGTTTACAGACAAACCAATTGTGGCAGATGAATATAACTCATACTTACTTATTTCCCAACAAACCTTTCCTTCATGTGGTCATCGATACATATTCCCGGTTCATATGGGCTGTTCCTATGACGTCTGAAAGAGCTAAATCTGTTTGTTCATTTTTACTCCAGTGCTTCTCCGTCATGGGTATTCCCCATACCATAAAAACAGATAATGGTCCTGCTTATACCAGCAAAACCTTCAAATCCTTTTTGCGAGGAATGGCAGATCAAACATATTACAGGAATTGCATATAATCCACAAGGACAAGGAATAGTTGAACGTGCCCACAGAACGCTTAAAACTCAGCTATTAAAGCAACGAAAAACAAGTATGCCTCCAATGGATTCTTTATCTTTAACATTATTCACCTTAAACTTCTTAAATATACCTCAAGGAGATCCCTATACCGCAGCTGAACGTCACTTCCAAGAAGATATGCAAACTCAAAAAACAGTCAATTCACCTATCTGGTTGAAAATTGATGATAAATGGATTGCAGGTCACCTCCTCTTTCGGGAAGAGGCTAGTGCTTTCATTTCTACAGACGATAACCCTGCCAAGAAACTCTGGGTTCCTCTGTGACTTGTTAAGACTAGAATTCTCCAAGAATCAGAAAACAACTAATTCTTTCAATATAAAGTCTTAAATTTTAAATTGCAAGTTGCTGTTTAAACTTCCTGGATGGGTTCATTTTAATAATGATCTTGTTTTGCAGTCTGTGATCATGGTTCATGTCTAATATCTTGCCTTACAGCCTAAATATTTTCTTTCTTACAAAAAAAAAAAGGGTGGAAAAATGGGTGGACTCTGAATATAGTGCTCATTACAAAAATGTTTGCTATATCATGAAAAATTGTTTTTCTAATGATTCTGTTCACAGGATGAGATATTCGAATCCAGTAAACTTGCGCTACAGTGCTCAATACTCCGAGACTCCTTAAACAGTGCTCGCTAAAAATTTAATAATTTGCAAAACTAATTTTTCCCAATGCTCTATTCACAGGAAAAGACACTTTCTCACCATCATGTGCCGGCTTTATATTCATGAAGCGCTTGACTCGTTACCATTTATCACCCTAAATGGGTCACATATACAGCTGTATGATATTGATCGATCAAATGTATGTGTGCGTGTGTGCATGTGGTGGCCACCATTATGTTTGTGATTAATGTTGTGTCTATGTTATGTCTCAACTACTACCTTCTCAATTTCTGACCGCCACAAACCTCTATTACATTCATCAACTCCACTGCTGATCCACTAGATTTATCAATTTTAAAATCATCAATTCTCATACTTATTTCCCTGCTCCACCCATGTTGGAGCTTCTTTATGTTCTCTCCATCCCAGACTTGGATCCCTACAAAGCCTTCAAATCTCTACTTGTGATTAACCTCGAAAAGTGTTTTTGTCTCGCCTAAGCTACAGGTACAGTTACCGGTGCCAATGTTCCCTTGCTGAAGAAGCCCTGCAAGACGCCCACACCGATGTTCCAGACACCTGCTCCAGCGCTCAAGACTCCTGTTCCAGAGTTCAAGATATCACACCGATGTTCCAGACACCTGCTCCAGCGCTCAAGACTCCTGTTCCAGAGTTCAAGATACCACACCGATGTTCCGGACACCTGTTCCAGCACTCAAGACTCCTGTTCCAGAATTCGAGATACTTGTTCCAGTGTTCCTGAGACCCGATCCAGTGTTCCTGACAATTCAACGAGTTCCTGATCGCTGCTCTCCAGAGACTCATACTCATATGATCACCACTATTGCTGTTCCAGAAGTAGCCCCACAGACTTTACATAAAATATAGCAAATTGACTCTCACAAATTATGGACAGTGCAAACTATAGTCCGTTATAATCAGACAGCTAAAAACACTTTGTCTTGAACTTTGCTTTGGGTCCAAAAACAAATTAGAATCCTAAAGTAACATGTATTGTCATTTTGTAATTCGAATTGTTTTTTCTTATCTTAATTTTCTGTACATTACTAAATATTTCTTACCTTTTCAATTTTTATTAGTAAACTAATCAGGGGAGTTGTTGCAGGACTCCTTTAAGGGCCGCTGCATTAGCACACTAAAAGGGGCCTAGGTGAGGTGCAGGGAGGGATTATCTAAGGACATTTAACACTCCCTGCTTTCCATAACAATGGGAGTAAGGTCTGAGTTGCAGGGATATAAACTAGCTGGTTTTCACTCTCCCTCGCTTCCTTGGGGGCTGTGGCTCGCTGTGAGCGTTTCGCCCTGCTTGGAAGTTTTTCTTCTCCTTTCCCAAAGCCTTTACACGTGGTGGTCGCCATCTTGGCCTACACGTGGCTGGAGTTCTAGCCTGGAATCCTAAGCATCGGGTTTTTCCTTTTGCTGATTTGTATGCCTGAACCTGTGATAAGTAAAGCCTTTTTAAAACTGCATCGGATTCCTGAGTGTTCATCCATTCCCCGGCCGGCGAGGTAGAAGGAAACTTCGCTTCCCGGCACTGTCGGGATCCCGCGGAGCGCCCCGACATTTGGCATCCCTGGAGTGGGCACCACGAACATCGTCCTACCCGCTGGGCTATCGCTCCAGCCCCCGTGGTAGTATTTTTACCCCTAAAACATAGACATTATGCTAGTATAAACCAATGTTGTTACTTGTCACTTGTCACTTGTCTTCCATCGTTCATCGATTTGCTCGAGTGGACACCAGTAACATCTCCCTATGTCCTGTCACATGCTAGTGTAGCTAAAGGGCATCTGCTCGCTTCAGGAACATGAAGAGCATCAAACCATTCCTTTAGGTCATGGGAATGAGGTCTATAATTGTTACTGGTTTTTTTGCATAGCAAATAGGACATGAGTGGCTTGCCAGGGTCTGCCATGTAGGTGGTATACTCTTAGTAGTAGGCTCTCATCTCATGCATTTACTGATGAACTGGGGAGAGATCAGTTTTTCTCTTGGGTGGATCTCTGACAAGCTGTGGAGTCCGGAATTTGAAAATGACTACCCTCATGGTGTGGGGGTACCTTTGGCTTCTTGCAAGGCTTTATTGGGATGGTGGGCCAGGGTTAGAATCTGCCTTCCCTCCTGGGCACCTCATGATCAGCTGAGTACATGGAGAGCCAGTAGCAGCTCTGCACTGTGTATCTGAGTCTCTGAATCAGGAATACCTGGGCTTGAAACAGGCTTCGCTGTAGGGTAGGACTCTGACAAGCAGGGCTTGAGATCAGCTTTTCTCTTGGGGTGGAGCTCTGAGGAGCTGTGGAGTCTGGATGTTGAAAATGTCTGCCCTCATGGTGTGAGGGTTCCTCTGGCTTCTTGAAAGGCTCTATTGGAATGGCGGGCCAGGCTAGAACCTGCCTTCCTTCCTGGGTGCCTCATGATCAGCTGAGTACAGGGAGAGGCCAGTAGCAGCTTTTACCTCTGAAACATAGAGACACTTATGCTAGTATAAACCAATGTTACCTCAATATAAATAATTTTTTTAAATGACAGTTTAATGAAAATAATAGACAACGTGTAATATAGCTCCATGCATCTAGTCAATTGATCTTTGACAAAGAAGTTAAGGAAGTGGAGAGGAGCACAGAAGTTCAACAAAAGAACCAGGGGAAAACAACTATTCACATGTCAAAATATCATTCCTTGGGACAGACTATCTCTCACAAAAAGATAGTTCAAAATGAACTGCAAACCTAAGTATAAATGCAAAACTATAAGGTTAATAAAAATCAAAATACAGAGCTATAATACATCACGTAGTAGGTTATTTAGCATGTGGCAAACCCAGGTTCCATAACTGGCATTCATACGTGCCCCTCACCAACCCAGCACCACCAGGAGTAATTCCTGAGCTTATAGCCAGAAATAATTCTTGAGTATAACTGGGTATGCCCCCAAAACAAAAATAAAACAAAACAAAATATAAATAATTAAAAATAAATACAGATGACCTTTGTTATTATAGTACACATATTATAATTTTTGAGGGGGTTACAATATCAAGACCTGATTCACGAAAAGAAATAAACCAGGCTTCACTTACATTAAAAATGTCTGCTCTGTGAAATACAGTGGCAAGATAACTAAGTGACAAGTCACCTATCACAAAGGAACATTTCCCAAAGACATATCTAATAAGAACAAGATCAACATAAAACAAAAATGCTTAAAACTCAGTAGCAAACTGCCTAATAAAAGTATGGGACAAATGCATTAGCAGATAATTAACAAAGATTTAAGGTAGGAAAACAAGCTCATGAAAAGATGCTCAAGATCACATATAATCAGTGAAATGCAAATTAAAAACTACAGTGATATCACTGAATGCCCCATAGAATGGACAAGCAGAACATTTGGCGATGCTAGATGCTGGAAAGTTGGTGGAGAATCAGAATCCTTCTACACTGGAAATAATAAATATGTAAACACTTCAGAAAGTATTTTCATGATTTCTTAGTAAACTAAACATATTCTTATTATGTGACCTAGCAATCAATCATAGACTTTATTCAGAATCCAAACCAAAAGCAACCAAAGTGTCCATGCATAGAGGACTGGGTAAATTACAATTTATCCAAACAACAGAATATTGATCGGTACCAAAAATAAATTAGCTACAAAGCTATAAAAACACATGGAGGAAACTTATATGAGCATTTCTAAGTAAAGAAGCCAATTTAAAAGGACTACATGCTATATTATTTTTCTATTTTACATTCTAGAAAATGGAAAAGTATGGAGACAATAAAAAATTGCATTTACTGTGAGAAGGGAGGGTAGGAAAGGGAGATAAGTAGGTAGAGCACAGAGGATTTTTATAGCTGTGAAAATACAGTCATGCTCTGCTTAATGACAGTGAGCGCATTTGAGAAAGTTGTCATTAGGTAATTTTGTCTTTGTGTGAGTGACACAGTGTAATTAGATACATGTAGATTGTATCACCTACTACACATCTCAACAATGTGGTCTGTGCCAGGGAGGCTATCATCATACGTGTGGACTGCTGTTGACTAAAATGTTGCAAAGAAATGCATAGCTGTACTCTATAAGCAATTATAATTGTAGACACTTTTAATGTATATTTATCCAGACCTATATACTATAAAACACCAAGAGGTTATTTTTAGATAAACTATGGGCTTTGGTGATTGTGATAAATCAGTGTAGGTTCTGATGATAATATTGCCCACAGGGGAGAGGAATGTGACTGTAGAACAGGGTAGGGCATATATGAAAATTTTTCTAGATCTTCTTTTCAATTTCATTGTAAATCCAAGCTATTCTTTAAAAAAAAAAATTTAAGGGATTAGGAAAATGTCCCAAATAGCTAATGTGTATACCTTGCAAGGAGGAGATCTGGGTTGGATCCCCAGCACCACATGGTCCCCTGAGGACCACAGGGAGAAACTTTGAGATACATTCTAGAAGTGGTCCATTACTCCTGCAAGTATGGCTGAAAATGGAAAAGAATTAATTCTTAGAAGTTATTGATTGTCAGATGACAAAGTGAGGCTCAATGCAGGTGAATTATCTATCTGTAAATACCAGTTGAAAGTGCCTTGTTCACATTTGCACTGGCCTGGTTCTAAAACACTTGCCTTCTATTGTTTGACACAGCCAATCGTTGTAGTGGCAGAATTGAAGCTGGTTAAGTGAAAGATGTTAATGTTCCTTAATGAAATCTCCCAATTAACGATCACAAAGCTATATAGTTAACATGTGTCACAAAACTAGGGCTTTTAGCCTAAATGAGCTGCAGTTTCCACAAAAGGACTCTCCTCTTATGACATTTCTCAATATTCAATCTTGCAGGTCTATGAAAAGGCCCTAAGTAAGTAACATTTTCAGAAGTAATTAAAAGCACCGGGCTGCCTGAAGTAAACATCTGTTTACTCCATTCGACTACAAACTTATTACACTGTGCTAAAAATCTTTGAGAAATTTTCAAAAAGTAGTCCATTTTTAAATGCATTTGTTATTTTTCTTTGTTTTGGGGTTTTGTTTGGTGTTTCGAGGTGCTTTGGTTTGGGTATATCTGTTGGTGTTCAGAAGCTTATTCTAGTACAGTGCCCTGTAGTACTTAGGAGACCAGGTAAGCCCGTGCTCCAGTCCTCTCTGCCCTCTCTTACCAAGCTATACCTCAGCTATACTCACACATCTGGTTGTGATGCTCACATACTGAGCCTTGGTGCTTAATCATAGTCCCACAATTTATTTGCGGTGCTTGCACATATTTAGTTGTTGTCCTTGTACACATTGGTGTTCCCATGTGTGTTTTCTAGGGCTGCATTTCCTGCTGCAGGGCTTACACATCTTTTCAGTTGCTATACTTGCACACATACGGATGTCCACAAGAGATCATATACTTTTTTGTGGTGCCAAGGTGAAGGGTTCTCACTCAGTAGAACTACTGAGGCAGTGCTAGTGTATGTGGGCAGAGCCAAGGCTGGAACTCATGCCCTCATGCATGCAAAGCAGGTACTTTAAATCAATGAGTCATCCCTGAACTCCCTCAAACAAGGAGGAATTTTTTGATTAAACAGCACACAAAAAGAAAAGATGGTATTTATCCTGGTAGTAAAAACAAATCATGTTGTTCCTAAGGAGAATATAAACAATGGCCCAATGTAAAATCTAGCCTTTTCAAAAAAAATTTTAAGAACAAAGCAAAGATATTTGGAGTCCAATCGCATAGATTGGATTCTCTGGAAGAACCAAATGATGAATTTATTAGAATGTCTCCAATTGCTTATGGTTTGTCAAAGAAGTCCCCACTTAGATTTTTTGTCTACATCGAGATGTGACAAAAAATATCAGCTATATTCTTTGCAAAATTTTCTCTATACAGACAAAAGCTCTCCAGAAATAGCAATCACCAGTACCTCCCATATAGTCATTGTCATTTAAATCAGTTGTCAGGTAAAAGGTGATAAATAAAATCTCCACAAATGTATTAATTCAGGAAGGAGAACGTATAGATTTAGGGGAAGAAAATGGTTTGAGTTCTGGGCAGCTTTTATAAATAACTTACATAAAGTAGAAGAAAGCTTAAATATACAGAGAAATAAGTGTAAAAGCAGATGAGTGGGGAGGAGGTGGAGGAGGGATGGTTGGGGGGGTCTCATGTTTACAGAAGGAAAGATGGTTAACTGTCAAATTAGAAACCAGGTGCAACAACAATACAGTTATCTTAATAACCAAGGTCTCTAATAATTTTAGAGAATTTGATTTGTGTGTTCATGTGTATGTGTTCACGTGTCTGTGTGTAATCATGATAAAGTGAGATGGGGGTGTGGAATATATAAAAGAGGAAAGTAAGCAGAACTTTTGAGAAGTTCAGCTATAAAACAAGAAAATGTGAAATAGTTTTAGCAAGAGGGTATGGAATTTATACAACTTATTATTTAAGTTGGGGTATCACTTCACTTCACTTGTCTTCCTGTTGTTAATCGATTTGCTCAAGCTGGCACCAGTAACATCTCCATATGTCCTGTAGCTTGCTAGTGTGGCCCAAGGGCATGTGCTCACTCCCTGGAACACAAAGAGCCTCAAACAATTCCGTCAGGTCATGGGAATGAGGTTTATAATTTTTACTAGCTTTTGGCATATCAAATACTACATGGGTAGCTTGCCAGGATCTACTGTGCTAGTGGGATACTCTCGGTAGTAGAGCGCTCAGTTCATGCATTTATTATATTCAAATTCTGATAGAATTGGGAAAATGAAAAATACTGGTGAAAAACAAAACATTTGGTGGAATATTTTAAATTTTATTTCGTGAGTTCATCCAAAAGTGCTCAGGAAGCCTGATGGTGTTACTTAGCGAAATAGGCTGGTAGGGACATCAGCTGCACCTGGAAAGGCTCCTGAAATCATATAATTCAGAGGATCAAACCAGGGTCAGCCACATGAGAAGTACATCTTTCCAGTCCCAGAGTAACAATTTATAAAAGCGAAGATGAAATCGCATAGTGATGCTAGTTCTTGAGAAAAGAAGTCACTTAGGAATAGAAGTTGAGTCCAGAGGCTCATTAGTCTATTGCTTATAAAAGGAAACGAGGGTATTTTTTCTCATAGTTTTGTTCCTCTTTTCCAGAAATATAGAAAACAAATTTATTTATTGACAGTGCAGGAACTAAAAGGAAGAAAGAACCTACATCTCTACCTTTTTTAAAAAATTTTGTTGTCACTGATAGTCTCACCTATGTGCAGATTACAGTAGCAGATTCACAGTTATGCAGTCTAACAACATGACTTGGGGACAATTTATAGAATTCGTATGTTCTATTTTTCAAATGAATTAATCCTTGGATTAGGGAGTTTGGAAACTGCTCTTTGTACAGTTCATTCTTCAGAAATCACAGAGATCTTCCAAATAAACATTGACTTAATTTAGAAAAGAGAACATCAATTATCAAACCCATGTTCTCACAGATGTAAGGAGAATATCAGCTATTTAAAGAAACAAACTGGTTTTAAACTGGTTTGAAACTCTTTAAAAAAAAGAGTAAAAATTGTGCTTTGTAATAGTTTTCAAAAAATCAGTTAATCATAATGAGGCTTACTATAGAGACCAATTTTATCAAAAGCACAGGAAAGAATTATTAACAATGAAAACTGTTTAACACAAAGACATTTCAAAAATTAATTGATTATTGGCAGCAAAAAAAAATATGTATTGAGGAAAAAATTGACCATGAAGACAAGAAATAGGTGTGGAAAACGATAGATCATTTAAGCTACAACTTCATTTCTGTGTTATCAGGGCTAACTTGTCAAGAGATAAAACTTCCAGCTATAAAGAGAAACTAAATAAAAATACAGGTAAGAGAAAAAAATATGCAAGTACAGGAACTGAGGGGATAGGAATGTCACTGTGAACGTCATTTCACCGTTTTGCAGGGCCATGAAAAACAAGGAGCTTGGTGATGGCTTAGGGGACCTTTATTGGCAACAGACTGGCATGATGGAAGACGGCAGACCTTCCTCATAGATGCCATCTCACTGCTCAGTCACAAGAGAGATTTTATTGGGAAATGAAAGACAGAAGCAGTTTTTGGAGGGGCTTTGAGGACACACACCCAGCTTTGTTCAGGCACTGTTCCAATCTCTATGCTCTGACGTGACTTGTGGAACTCCCTGCCTTGCCTGGGACCATGTGGGGATTCCACCCAGGTCAACCAGATGCAAGACACCTTTTATCCCCTGTAGGATGGATCTCTCCAGCCCTCAAAAGTACATTTATTTTTGGAAGGGTTGCTTTTAAGGCTGGTGAGTGCCATCATTAATTTGACTCACGAGCCAATTTTGTGAAGGGCACCTACAATTTAGCTGCAAATTTAAGATTCCGATTAAGTTTTCTGCCCTCTTATCCTCTAAGAAAATATGGGAATATTCTTAGCACTTTCAAAAAATCTGAATCAGACAGGTTTTTATGCTTTTTATTACTAAATTAAACTGCTTCTTTTGTTTGGGCTTTAAGAGAAACAAATTTAATGTATACATTTAATTTAAATGTATTAATTTTTTGCATTTTAAAAAATTCAGCTATTTACTTTGGTTTGGCGTCGCACTATGGTGCTCAGGGATTACTCTGGACTCTGCTCAGGGAAAACTTGTTACTGCTCAGGAGATAATATGCAGGAATTTAATTTGACTTGGCTGGTTTAAGATAAAGTCACCTAACCCCTTGTGTTATCTCTTGGTCTGCAACAGTTTTTAAATAATGCTAAGCATAAGATTAAGTAAAACAATGGTCACTGTGCAAAATGGAACGCTTTTTTTCCAAAGGCCTTATTTTGTAAAAAATTGGCTTGATTTTAGAATCAGAAAATATGATCACATAAAAAAATTACCATTCATTAGCTAGAATTAATTTCACAAGGTTTTCTGAATGTCACTAAATGAAACTGAGATATAGTTGGCACAAAATACAATTAGATTAAAATATTGAGAGGGTATTAGCCATTAAATAAAAGTCACATTTTCTCATGGTTTGGGAGATGCTGTCAAGGGTAATCTTATATAGCAACCAAGCATTCCTACTATTTTAAGAATTAAACAAGCACAGACTTGTCAAATCCAAATCCTACCCATTCCTAGAGAATAAACCTTCTTCCATCAAAATCTGATCATACTTATGGGCCTAATGTCTCTATTTAATATCAAGTTGACTGAAAGTAATAATCATCACTTCTCAGGAGAATTTGTAGGGTGTTATTGGTAAGTGTGGCACACGTTAAGATGGGGTGGGAAAAGCCAGCAGAGGAGCATGTTTAGTGTGGAAATGCACAGTTTCATTAACCATTCTACAATCCTCTTAAGAAATCCTTCAGTCACTTTGTTTTTCCACGCACTACTTACTTTTATTCATTTACCATGTATAAAAATTTCTAGTTTCTGCTTCTCTTTGCTTCTTTCTTTCCAAATTCTTCCTTTCAACAACAAATTAATTTTACTACATTTTTCATAAGGGTTCAGAGTGCTCCACCTTCTTCCATTGTCTCATCAAGATATTCTCTTGACAGTTTGAAAGCAAGAAGAAAGAATAAGAAAGAAAAAAGAAAGGAAGGAAGGAAAGGAGGAAGGAGAAGAAAGAAGGGGGGGGGAGGGGGAAAAGGAAGGAGAGAAGGAAGGAAGGAAGGCAGGCAGGCAGGAAGGAAGGAAGGCAGGCAGGCAGGAAGGAAGGCAGGAAGGAAGGAAGGAAGGAAGGAAGGAAGGAAGGAAGGAAGGAAGGAAGGAAGGAAGGAAGGAAGGAAGGAAGGAAGGAAGGAAGGAAGGAAGGAAGGAAGGAAGGAAGGAAGGAAGTAAGGAAGGAAGGAAGGAAGGAAGGAAGGAAGACAGGAAGGCAGGCAGGCAGGAAGGCAGGAAGGCAGGAAGGCAGGAAGGCAGGAAGGCAGGAAGGCAGGAAGGCAGGAAGGCAGGAAGGCAGGAAGACAGGAAGGCAGGAAGGCAGGAAGGCAGGAAGGCAGGAAGGAAGGAAGGAAGGAAGGAAGGAAGGAAGGCAGGCAGGAAGGAAGGAAGGAAGGAAGGAAGGAAGGAAGGAAGGAAGGAAGGAAGGAAGAAAGGAAGGAAGGAAGGAAGGAAGGAAGAATAAAGGATTATGGTACAAGTTAAGAAACAAACATCCACTGCCTAAACCACATATGTACTTCAAAGGAATGGGTTCTCCACAAGCACACACAACACACACACACACACACACACATGCACACACACAAACAATGAATTGCAGTAAAGTCTCATGTCAAACAATTGCAATGTTCAATGCTTACAATTATTGAGACTATAGTTTAAAGAATAGTAGTACTTCTTTGGAATTTTTTTTCACCTTGAAAAAATCATCAGTTAAATTGATAGCCACATGCAAGAAAGATTTCAAAAATGTAATAAAATGTATGAGAAGACTATTCTGTACATGAAGATGACCTTTTTTTCGTTTTGGGGTTACACCTGGTGCTCAGGAGCTATTCCTGGATGTGAGTAAGGCATCACTCCTGATGATATGAGACCATATGAGGTATGTGTCTTAACCCCTGTCTATCTCTCTGGCCCCAGAGATAACCTTTTGGATGGTACTTTATCAGCCTTGAGTCTTCCTCTGTCAAACTTAGTAGAGCTGAAAGAAGAAACAGCTGGGTTTTTTTTTTTAAGGCTCCAAATCATGAAATAAGTCAGAACCAAGCTGAATGTCCACATTCCAGCTGGTTGTGAGTTATTGCTTTGGGGTTTTCCAGCCCTCAAGACTCCTGATTAATTTCACATTTTCTCAATCCTTCCCACACAGACAGCTTATAGGGTTTCTCTTAATTTTCTGGAAATTCTCTTCAGTTATCCCATACAGACTTACATCCCATGGATTTGCTCTTCCTTACATCCCAAAACTTCCTAATGCTATCCAGAATGACCATAAATGCCACTTGGGGTTTAAAACTTCCTTTTATAACATTCTGTCTTTATTTTGTGAATGTCCCATCTTGTTACTCTTTGAAGGATATTAAAATTTTTTGAAGTTTATCTATCTTTGAACTGTTTATTTTCTCCAAATTCCCTCATTTAAATTTTTTTCTTTTTATTTCTGTATTTAATATTAGTAACTCTATTCTTTGGCTTTATTTTTCTATAATAGCACTTGAAATCATTTTACTATTGTAATGGAAGGGCACATAAACACCAGTATTTTTGGTTTTTCCCTGACACTCCCTATCAGTTTATGCTAAAGAGAACTAAAACTTTTTTGCACTTATTTTGTGCAAATTAGACTGGAGTGTTCTTAATATTATTGGGAGAAAATGTTATTCCTTTCCAAATAGTAACCTCCTGTCTCCTGGTATGGGGACAAAACATCTGTTAAAGACTGGAGGTTAAAAAGACATTTTTCCCTCCATGACATTGAAGCTAAAGGCATCTTCAAAGATGAAACATCTCTAACAAAGCAACTAGAAGAAAAGATAAATATATGGGACTACATGAAACTAAAAAGCTTCTGCACCTCAAAAGAAACAGTGACTAAGATACAAAAGCAGTCCACAGAATGGGAAAGAATATTCACCCAATACTCATCTGATAAGGGGTTAATATCCAGGATATATCAGGCACTGGTAGAACTTTTACAAGAAGAAAACAAACAACCCCATCAAAAAATGGGGAGAAGAAATGAACAGAAACTTCAGCAAGGAAGAAATTCGAATGGCCAAAAAACATATGAAAAAATGCTCATCATCACTAATCATCAGAGAGATGCAAATCAAAACAACAATGAGATACCACTTTACACCACAGAGACTGGCACATATTCAAAAGAACAAGAACAACAAGTGCTGGCGTGGGTGTGGGGAAAAGGGGACACTCATCCATTGTTGGTGGGAATGCCGGCTGGTACAGCCTTTCTGGAAAAACAATATGGACTTTCCTCCAAAGACTAGAAATTGAACTCCCATTTGACCCAGCCATACCACTCCTGGGAATCTACTCTGGGAAACCAAAAATACGCAGCGGAAACACCATCCCTACTTTTATGTTCATAGCAGCATTATTCACAATAGCCAGAATCTGGAAGCAACCCGAGTGCCCGAAAATAGATGACTGGATAAAAAGCTTTGGTACATCTACACAATGGAATACTATGCAGCTGTTAGGAAAAATGAAGTTATAAAATTTGCCTACAAATGGATGGACATGGAGAAGATTATGTTGAGCGAAATTAGCCAGAAGGAGAGAGACAGTTACAGAATGACTGCATTTATCTGCATAACATAAATATATAGGTACATATTATGATACCAATATCCAAGGTCAAGTGAAACATACATCAGGAGGTCCTGTCAAAGGTGGAAATTATCACAAACGTGTGGGAGTCAGAGGCTAGGTAAGACAGAAAATGGAACAGTGTGCTAACAATTGTGAGGGTACTAATGCCAACCTAGAACTGAGCATTAAATAGAGGCAAAAGGATACACATGACAACCCTTTAATGTATGTTTTGTAATCCATAGTCTGGAGAGGAAGGAAAAGAGAAAGATAGAGAAATGGAAAGAAATAAAGAACCTGCCATGGAGGAGGGCTGGGGGGAGGGGGAGGGAACCGGGGACGTTGGTGGTGGGAGATGGGCACTGGTGGCGGGATGGGTGCGGCTACACTGTATGACCAAAACCCAAATATGAACTTTTTAATTGTATATCTTTGTAATTGTAAAAATAAAAAAAATTAAAAAAAAAAGACATTTTTCATAATAAAATCTTTGGTGCTTTTGTGTGTGAGGGGTCACATTAAGCAGTGTTCAGGCACCACTCCTGGTTCTGTGGTCAGGAATCACTCCCTGTTCATGCTCAGGGGTCTTAATGCAGCAAATACTGCAACTTAAAAAATGTGCAAATAAAGTCACAATGTCTAAGTGAAAGGGGTCAGAGTGGAGGAGGAGGAAGAGGAAAAAAGTAGGAGAAGGAGGAGGAAAGAAGAGGAGGAGGAAGAGGAGAAGGAGGAGGGGAGGAGGAGAAGGAGGAGGAGGAGAAGGAGAAGGAGAATGACAGGGAGGAGAGAATGAGGAAGAAGGAGGAGGAGGAGGAGAAGGCAAAGGCGATGTCAACGACAATGACAACAAAGATGAAGAAGATGATGATGATGATGAAGAAAAAGGAAGATGAAGAGGAAGAGGAATAAGATGATGATGATGATGAAGAGGAAGAAGAAGATGATGATGAAGAAGAGGAAGAGGAAGAAGAAGATGATGATAATGATGAAGAGGAAAAAAAGAGGAAGAAGATGATGATGATGAAAAAGAAGAGGAAGAAGAAGGAGAAGAAGAAGAGGAAGAGGGAAGAAGAAGAGGAAAAAGGAAGAGGAAGAAAAGTGCCTGTCATAGAGGCAGGCTGGTAAAGGGAGAGGGAATCTGGGGACATTGTTGGTGGGAATGTGTACTGGTGGAGGACTGGGTGCTGGAACATTGATTGATATCCAATCATGAACAGCTTTGTAATTGTATATCTTATGGTGGTATAATAAAATTTGAAAAAAAAGTGTACAACTGTCATGGCAGAAAGCATGTCCTACACCCAATAAGCATGAGTGAGTAGCACAGTGGCCCCCTTACAGCAATTCCCAGGGGTAAGCTTGTGAGAACTGCCACAAGAGGTGTGACTATTGGCAAGGACTAGAATCAAGTACATGTGTAAACTTGGGTCATCATAACAACAAAATATCAGAGGGAAGATGGAAAAAATGAAACATTATGCTGCTTTATGAAATCCACTTTATTTTCCTTTTTGGGAGAAAAATGAAAGTTTTCTCAGGTACATTTAAATGATAAAATGCTTCACAGTAAAAACAACTCAGAATGGACACTTGCTTAATGATAAAATGCCAAGGGAAGTCCCTTTTGTCACTTTTGTGTAATAATAAAAATAAATTAACACTTTAATGAGACAAAGAAATTCTTTTACGTTTGCTGACTGCTTCTGACATTTGAAAATCTAAGAGAGAAAATCTAAAATAAGTTAAAGTTAGAAAGTTGTGCTTTAAGAAACTGATAGTTTTGGTCATTTTCTTTTAGCCAAAAATGATCATAATGTTCTAGTACCCAAGTCATTAAGGATGGTATTTGCTAGGTATGGTATTTGTGCTACATAATTTATCCAAATTTCCTTAGTATAGCTTATGGAGACAAAATCATGTTTTTTCTATTTTGAAAGATCTCTGGGTTAGAATACTTCATTCAGCCTTAGCTATACCTCTATCCCAAAGAACATGAATAATAATAAAAATCTATAAGTGTAAACATTGTCAAATCCTAGCTTTTTGAAATCTCACTAACATCTCTTTTTAAGATAAATCTGATTTTTCACTTACTCAGTAATAAAAATATTCTTGTTAGGGCTGGACAGATAACATAAGGATTTTGGCGCATGTTTTGCAAGCAGCTGCCCCTGACTGTCCCCACACTACACAGGGACTCCCACATATTTCGGAGGAATGTCACCTGATCACAGAGTCTGAAGTGAACGTTAAGTATTTCTGGGTTTACCAAAATAACAAAGTGAAACAAATCTAAACTAAAAACACGTTGGGAATAAATTAGTATCATTTAGAGAGGAGAGAACAAATGTGTGCTATTTATGAGTCATAAGAATTTGGTCTCAGGCAAGTTTTTGAATATCCCTGGTGGAATCCTGAATAGGTTTAGGTAAATATCACAATATAACAGTGAATAGGTGGGATAGCAAAATAAGCACTTTATGATGAAAGAGTGAGAGTCTAAGAAAGAAAAGAGTTTTGATGTTATCCACTGGAAAGGCAAAATATCTTATGTTCATTAAAAATAAATTTCCAAGGATCTTTTCAAGATGAAATTAAAAGATACTTCAAATTTTTATTCCTATGTATAAAAACTTCCTAAGATAGTTAACACTGTGATAAAGATAGTTATTGTATAATATATGATAACAGACAATAAACTATATGAGTGGGTAGTAGTAGGGGAAAGATGCTTCTGATTGTCAGTTTTTAGTTGGAATGTCACTTGTATCACTTGTGTCACTTGTCTTCTCGTTGTTCATAGAATTGCTCGATCAGGCGCCAGTAACAACTCCATTCATTGGGAAAGAGGTTCATTATTGTTAATGTTTTTGGCATATCGAATACACCACGGGTGTATTGCCAGGCTCTGCTGTGGCTCTGGGTTCATCCCAGGGGGCCCCAAATTTTTTTCTGTCAGACTATCAAACATCCAGGACCCACAGGGCAGAGTCCTGGGTGTAGACAAGTCTGTCTCCCTGTCTGCCACCTGCAGATGCAGCTGGGCACCACAGCCACACCTGCAACAGCTCAGGGGCAGGTGGCAGGAATTGGAATAATTATAGTAAATATATGGATGATAATATAAAGTTCTAAAATGTCTTCAAGAGATAAGGCATATAATGTTGAAGGAACAAAGGCTTACAGCCAGTTAAATCTAGATTTAATCTGTTACAATTTTTATTAAATATCAATTTCCTTCCTGGTTGACTGTTTCCAAGTTGCATGAATGTCAGCACTCCCTGGGAACTGAGCTTGACCTAAGCTCTTAAATAGGTACTTTAGCAGTCCAATACGCCCTTGGTGTCAGCTCTTCTTTTTTTTTTCCGATTTAATTTTATTTTATTATTTTCCCCCCAAATATTATTACACCACTTTAGACATACAATTGAAAGATGCTCATGTAGAGTTTTGGTTCTACAGTGTTCCAACATCCATCGCTCCACCCAAACCCATCTCCCATCACCAATGTCCCCACCTCCCCTCCCCCTCCCACTCCTCAACTACTTGGCGGGGTCTGTATGTCATTTCTCTCCTCTTTATCTCTCCCTCCCCCAAACTTTCCTGCACATCGTGGAATGCAGTGCATTAAAAGACATCACTGTCTCCACTATTTTAATGGACCTGAAGCCGCCAAAGCGGCCGCACGACCTGGGCTCGAACTGGTTTTGCTGTTAATCTGGTCATGAGACAGTTTCCCAGCGTCTGGACAGCGAAAATGGTGGCTAGTGTGATGGGCGAGTCTCATCCGGCTGCTTCGAGGGCCCCCAGAGGCGACGGGCCCACTCCCAAAACCCGTCTGCCCTCCTGGGGTCCCATATTCAGCTGGGCCCGGGCGAGCCGAGGTTACAGCCTCCCGAGCCGCTTGTGAGTCTCTACATGCTATGGCTGATGGCCCCAGGGCAGCTCCTGGGAGGGGCCACCAGGCTCGACACAATGGAGAGGGGAATGGCCAAAACCTGACCCCATCTGACGAATTCCCAGTGATTCCCGCTTCTGGGAGCCGCCTACCTGGGCTCGAACTGGTTTTGCTTTGTTGATCTGGTCGTGAGGCAGTTTCCCAGTGTCCGGACAGCGAAAATGGTGGCTAGTGTGATGGGCGAGTCTCATCCGGCTGCTTCTGGGACCCCCCAGAGGTGACGGGCCCCATTCCCAAAACCGTCTGCCCTCCTGGGGTTCCCCATATTCAGCTGGGCCTGGGGCGAGCAGAGTTCCAGCCTCCCGAGCCGCTTGTGAGCCTCTTCATGCTACCGGTGTCAGCTCTTCTTAACCTTTCTATTGTCTTCTGTATAGTGCTCTGAAAGGAGGATATTTCCCTTTAAGAGAATACGGGTTCTTTACGAATTGGTTCCCTTTTAGAGAAATGCTTATCTTTTCAGGGCATTTTCCATGCCAGTATTCATAACTTTAGTACCTTTGACATCATATCTTATTTTAAAAATCAAATAAGCTATTGAGAAGTGACAGTATATCCCATGTCCTTCCAACTGACCTTCTAAAAAGACAATACCAGGTATAGGATGTGATCTCACAGGATTAAAACTTTGGCTATAATTTTTATAGGTCAAATGAAGTTTTATATGCTGCTTACTATGAATACAAGTCCATTCACCTTTAAGCAATTGCAAATTCCTTCAAGTTTGGGACAATAATATACTTCTTTTATCTCACCAATGTATTCCTTTGCTTGTGACTTTAATTCATTTGTGAAATAATGCCACCAGGTGAAGAATCACTAAAAACAATCATTAATTTTAGTAATATTATGATATTTTACTACTTGGGCACAAACCCAGATTGGCAGATAATACTCAGAAAATAAATCAATTGAACAATAAAATCACTTGATCGCAGATGACATGATATTATACCTAGAGAACCCTAAACTCTCGACCCAAAAACTCTTAGAAACAATAGATAGGTATAGTAGAGTGGCAGGGTACAAAATCAATACCCAAAAGTCGGTGGCTTTCCTATACACAAATAACGAAAGAGAAGAAAGGGATATTAAGAAATCGATTCCATTCACAATTGTGCCACAGAAAATCAAATACCTAGGAATCAGCTTAACCAAGTGTGTAAAGGATCTATACAAAGAGAACTACAAGACACTGCTTCAAGAAATAAAAGAGGACCGAGGAAATGGAAACACATTCCCTGCTCATGGATGGGGAGAATTAACATTGTTAAGATGGTAATACTCCCTAGAGCTTTGTACAGATTCAATGCGGTTCCTATAAGGATTCCCATGACATTCTTTAAAGAAATTGAACAAACACTTCTGAAATTCATATGGAATAATAAGCCCCCACGGATAGCTAAAGCAATCCTTGGGAAGAAGAAGATGGGAGGCATCACCTTTCCCAACCTCAAACTGTACTACAAAGCAGCAGTAATTAAAACAGCGTGGTACTGGAATAAAAACAGACCGGTGGACCTATGGAATAGAGTTGAGTATCCTGACACCCACCCTCAAAGACATGATCAGTTAATCTTTGATAAAGGTGCAAAGAGTCCAAACTGGAGTAAGGAAAGCCTCT
This sequence comes from Cryptotis parvus, assembly GCA_021461705.1. Classification (NCBI taxonomy): domain Eukaryota; kingdom Metazoa; phylum Chordata; class Mammalia; order Eulipotyphla; family Soricidae; genus Cryptotis; species Cryptotis parvus. Next base: position 14,715 of record JAJIBD010005821.1, on the reverse strand, counting down.
TCAACAAGTGGTGCTGGGAAAACTGGACAGCTACATGTAAAAAAATGAATTTGGACCTGTGTCTAACACCTTGCACAAAAATCAGTTCAAAATGGATTAAAGATCTCAATGTCAGACCTGAATCCATAAAGTATGTTGAAGAAAATATAAGAAAAACCCTCCACGACATCGATGCTAAAGACATCTTCAAAGGTGAAGCACCATTAACAAAGCAACTAGAAGAAAATATAAATATATGGGACTACATGAAACTGAAGAGCTTCTGCACCTCGAAAGAAACAGTGACCAAGATAGAAAGACAGTCGACGGAATGGGAAAGAATATTCACCCAATACCCATCTGATAAGGGGTTAATATCCAGGATATATCAGGCACTGGTACAGCTATATAAGAAAAAAACAGCCAACCCCATTAGAAAATGGGGAGAGGGAGATGAACAGAAACTTTGACAAGGAAGAAATCCGAATGGCCAAAAAGGCATATGAAAAAATGCTCATCATCACTAATCACCAGAGAGATGCAAATCAAAACAACAATGAGATATCACCTCACACCACAGAGAATGGCCCATATCCAAAAGGGTAAAAGCAACAAGTGCTGGCGTGGATGTGGGGGAAAAAGGGGACTCTCATACACTGTTGGTGGGAATGTCGACTTGTACAACCTTTCTGGAAAACAATATGGACATTCCTCCAAAGACTAGAAATTGAGCTCCCCTTTGACCCAGCCATACTGCTCCTGGGAATATACCCTGGAAAGCCAAAAACGCACAGCGGAAACACAATCCGCACTTTTATTTTCATAGCAGCACTGTTCACAATAGCCAAAACCTGGAAACAACCAGTATGCCCGAGAACTGATGACTGGATAAAGAAACTGTGGTACATCTACACAATGGAATACTATGCAGCTGTCAGAAAAAATGAAGTTATGAAATTTTGCTATAAATGGATGGATATGGAAAGAATCATGTTGAGTGAAATTAGTCAGAAGGAAAGGGAGAGACATAGAATGACTGCATTTATTTGCATGGCATAAATATACTAGGTGATCTTACCAAAAGTGGAAATTACCACAAGCGTGTGGGAGTCAGAGGTTGGTTTAGATAGAGAAAGGAACATGAGTGAATAAATGTCTAAAGTTCTGATGCTAACATAGAACTGAGCATTAAAGACAGACAAAAAATGCAAATGATGGCTTCTAAGTGTATGGTAGTGCAACCCACAATGTGTGGGAGAAGGAGGAGAGAGAGAGGGAGAGGAGAGGAGATAAAGAACCTGCCATTTAGGCGGGATGTGGAGGGGGGAGGGAATTGGGGGACATGGGTGGTGGCTGAGGGGCACTGGTGGAGGGCGGGTGCTGGAACACTGTGTGACCGAAACCCCCAAGCGGGAACAACGTTGTAATTGTATATCTCACGGTGGTATAATAAAATGTTAAAAAAAATAAATAAAAGGTAATATTTTAGATATTAAAAAAAATCACTTGATCACTTGAATCCCATTATTCATCGATTTGCTCGAGCGGGCGCCAGTAACATTTCCATTGGACCCTATCACGTGCCAATGTAGCCCAATGGCATCTGGTTGATTCAGGAATATGAAGAGCCTCAAATTGAACAATAAAATATTGAATTGTAATAGTTTAAAATAAGTAGAACTTTGTACTTACAATGAACCTGTAATAAAATGTATATAAACAGTTGGGTAATAGAGAAGGGCTATGAGAAAGATATTCTTTGGAGAGTACATTTTTGTTTGTTTTTTGAGTCATTCCCAATGGTGCTTGGGGTGTCCTGTCTTGGTGTGATAGGGTTGCTCCTGGTGATGCCTAGGGTACAGCCTGGGCAGAGGCTAGGCTCCAGCATGTAAAGCTTGTGCTCTTTGAACTTTCCCCTGCTTAAAAGAACTCATTTTTGGTATTATTTTCTTAATTTTCAATCATTTTGACAGTCATAACAGTCCTGTACTCAAATAAATACTTAAAATTATATCACAGAAACATACCTTTAGGGGAAAAATTAAGACAAAATAAATTTAAGAATACTTTAAAACCCATCAAAATCGACCATGTGAATAATCAGCTCAAAATTCTGCCTTTTGCCCATTGGCTTATCTTATATACACAAAGGAAAGTATTTTGGGTGTATTTTAAATTTGTTCCACATGCTGTACTATAATATTTTATTTTGAGTGAATCACTAAGCTTTCTTTGCCTGAAGTTATTATGTTAAAATACCGCTTCTTAATACCATATTTACTTAGTGTTTTATTTTATTGAGAAAAAGTTGACTTGCAATACTGTAAATATTTATGTTTTAGAGATACAGTGTTACAACACCACATCCACAATTATTGTACCAATATCCTTCCATTACAGTCCACTGACTCTCATTCAAGTAATTAGTGTGTTTTATGATTAAATTTTATCATGGAAAAAAAATGAAATTATCTGAAAAGAAGTGTAAATTTTCAAAATAGGTTATGTTGAAAGATGTCAACTAAACATTTACAAGATTAGGTGGAACATAGCACATTACAAAGCTTGTTCTTGAATTAACAGCTAGATAACTAATGACAAAACATTATTCATATACTAGCTTTATCATTCAAGCAATTATCAAATTGGTTAGTTACTTCTAACGAAGTTGCATTGATGAAAACAATTTATTGAAAAATGTTTCCCAAAACATTTAGAAAGCTCAAAGCCTATTTTTTAACCTGTGTGCCCAAGGCATTTGTTTAAATCAATTTTATGTAGAAGACTCTAATCAATAATATACTCTGTAAATATGAGAACTTTTGAAACCTGATGGTTGTGCCAAAGAAACAGTTCTGAAAATATCAACTATATAATCATGTGTGTAGGGAAGTGGGTGGGAAGGAGGGAGAAATCCGGGGCCACACCCGTCTTCAAAAGACATGCAATCTGTCATAATAATGCTCAGGATACTTTCAAGCACAGGAGAAAGATGCCAGTGGCTCAACTCTAACATTTTCTATAAAGTTTTGTAAGGCTTCACTTTCTATATTTATGATCTTTCTATTCATTTTTTTCTTGGTTTTTGGGCCAGATCTAGCGATGATCGTGGGGTTATTCCTGGCTCTGCACTCAGGAAATATTCTTGGTATGCTGTGGGCCCATATTGGATGCTGGGAATCAACCCTGGATCAGCTGTGTGCAAGGCCTACTTGTTTTGCTATCGCTCCAGCCCCTATCCATCTTCTTTTATGCTCCCTCTGCTTTCTCTCTGCCATAACCAATCACTCTGCTTATCCTCAGTTTTTAATTGTAATCTCCCTTCTTCCTCTATTTTCCAAACTCTAGTCATATCCCTTCCAAAGCCTATAACACAAGCTTGGGAGATTTTCTGCAATTGTGCTAGACACATAAATTTCCTAGTTTCCTTCCCATTAGTTTCTATTATTATGATGACCAGGTGTTGGGGCTGATGGGGGTCCCCAACAGTATTGGAGTCTGCCAGGTTCCCTGACCATGTTTGGGGCTGACCACCATCTAGCTGTTGGACAAAGAAGCATAACCACCAGTTCTAGAGAATCTAAGGCGTTAATTCTCCACACACTCCTCACTCCAACTCACTCCACAAACACCTCCAGTATCAGATCTGCCAGAGATATATAGTTTACAAAGGCTGGGAGCATGGAGATACCAAAGGGAAAAGGTTTTTTTTTTACCAGAAGATAATGAGGTGAGAAAAAACTTCTCCCCACCTGGGCCGAACCATCAGGGGGTCACACTTTTGCATCCAGGGGCTATAGGGTGGTTTGTTTTTCTCTCAGCCTTGGCTGGTAAACAATCATTTCAATAATGTTACTAGTCATTTTAATATAAACACAGTAAGAGAGACAGGCATTTGTCTACACCCAGTATTAAATGTATAGGCTGACCTTTCCTGGAAAGATCATACCATATAGCCCAGACTATGTTCCACTCGCCAGATTAATCATTCCCAATCCCTCGGGTCCTATCTTTGTGTCACTGTAGAGCTTGTTCCTTGACCTTTCTCTTTATCTTTGGGTCAGACAGAGTATACTATAATATCTTGCTCTCAGAACATTATGCAGGAAAATTAGTTGTCACAGGTCGAAGCCAGGGTGATCTCTTTTCCTGATTCCATCTAGTCCCATGTTGGAACTCTCCTTTTTGGGGGTATGAGGAATTGAATCAATCTAAAGTCAACTGAAGTTTTTCACTGTCTTCCCCGTTCATCATTGATTTGCTTGAGCAGGCACCAGTAACATCTCCATATGACCTGTCTCATGCAAGTAGAGCCCAAGGACATCTGCTTGCTCCAGGAACATAAAGAGCCTCAAACAATTCCATCAGGTCATGGGAATGAGGTCTATAATTGTTACTGGTATCTGGCATATCAAATACGATACAGGTATCTTGCCAGGCTCTGCCGTGCAGGTAGTATACTCTTGTAGTCATCTCAAAATCCAGCATTTATTGATGAACCGTGCGGCCGTATTGGCCCGCGCTAGCCTGGCTGTGATAGGCTGGTCTGCTGGGTGGAGTCCGGATGAGGGGGGAAGTCCAGATGTGGAAAATGGAGATCCTCATGGAGTGGGGGGGTCGTCTGGCTTGTTGTGAGGCTCTGCTGGGGTGGTGGGCCAGGGCTAGTACCTGCCATTCCTCCTGGGCACCGCGATGAGCGGCTGGGCACAGTGAGAGCCAGTAGCAGCTCTGCCCCATGTCTGTCTCTGGATCAGCATACCTGGGCCAGATTAAAAAAAGACTGCAGCAGGGTGGATCTCAATGAGCCGGGCTGTGATAGGCTGGTCTGCTAGGTGGAGTTCTGACAAGGGGGAAGTCCGGATGTGGAAAATGGAGGTCCTCATGGAGTGGGAAAGTTTTTAGTTTAGGAAATATGACAAAAGCCCAGGAAAACTAATTCACCAATGCATAGTCTTAGCTGACTTCCTATGTATATAAAAAAAATAAAAGTATATAAAATACTTACCAGAAGGGGAGAAGAAATCCCCTCATTTGCAATACAAAACCCAGGGCTAGCAAGTAGGGAATAATGTAACCAGGGGTTACATGTGATTGATTTGAGGGTTTATATATTTGGTTGTGATAGGTGCCAGGGATCACTGTGGTGTTTACATATGTGCTTAGTGAGGCTAGCCTCCAAGTCAGTGTCTAATTTTTTTTTACTTGTGATGGCTGCAGACTACTGGCTGCAGTGTGCAAGATATTTCATATTCTACTGTGATGCTTGGACTCCTAGAGAGTAGACAACAGGAGACAACGACACATATATGCAGCACAGGATTGAAAATGTGACTTCACATGTTAGTTAAACATGTGGTCGTCATGTAATGATTGAAATACAGGATGTTTCAGCAACTGTCCAACCTCTAAGCACCAATGTATCTAAATTTTTTGTCTCTGGTTTTCTATTTTATACTAATACAAACACAGTTAATTTACAAAGACTTGTTACCTATGAGAATGTTATTGCAAATCAGAGATAATGGTTTATTAACACTAAGAAGCACAATCCTGGAATTTTTCAGAATGTGGTGGTCAATTGTCATGTAATTAGGTACAAATTTGAATGTCATTAATTTCCTGTACTTAAAAAAAGCTAAAATAAGACAATTTGAAAAAGAAATAAGCTCAAGCTATTGAATTTTCCTTGAAGAAACATTGTGAATATTTATAAAGTTTTAGTCCGTATTACAGCAATTAGCCAAGTATTTATTTATTTCAAATAAAGAAATTATTTGAAAGTATTAGTATTTTTAAGATAACAGCAACAGATAATTGATCAAAGACTTTATACCTGTGAGAGCAATTACATGTTTTCAATGTTGACTTATAGATAAAACAATAAGATTTATTATTTATTATTTATAACATATGTAGTCATAGTCGGTGATTTCAAAGCCAAGATAGGACCCAGAAGGTCGGCCGAAGAACTCCACATTGGGACCCATGACCTAGAATGGAATGAATAGGGTGAGAGGCTATCTGCTTCATCATAGCCACCAAGACCATTCATGGGAACTCGATTCCAAAAGGCTGAATCAAAAGGTTGGACATCGGAATCTCCTGGTGGACAGTTCCACAATGAAATTGACCACATAATCTTCAATCGAAGGTTTTGCCTAACCTATGTCACAGTCGTCTCAAAATTCCAAAACAGGATCAGACCACCATCTAGTTCGGGGCAAAATTCTACTTCACACAATGAGGAGAAAAGGCTGCAAAGTTTAAGAAAAGAACCACCAGAACGACCACCATCTGGAAACTCTTTGGCACTATTGCAGCAACATGGGAAGATGCTATAATTGACGACATCAATGAAGAATACAACCAACTGGTTCAACACCTCCATGATTGGCAAAGAATGCTGAGAGAGAAGGGACACAAAAGGACGCTTGTCTTCAAAAAACCCTTGAGCTTGGGCCCGAGCAATAGTCCAGCGGGTAGGGCGTTTGCCTTGCATGTGGCCAGCTTGTGCCAGCCCGGGTTCAATCTGCAGCATCCCATATGGTTCCCCGAGCACAGCCAGGAGTAATTCCTGAGTGCAGAGCCAGGAGAAACTCCTTAGCATCACCGTGTATGACCCCCAAAAAAAAAGCAAAAAAAGGAAAAGCAAAAACCCTCGAGCTCATCCACCAACATGGTAAGGCCCCGAAGCTTCAGGCAACCAGATGCTAACATCCAAGCTTGCAAAGCAGTGCAGAGAAGGGATAAAGGAAGACCTCAAGGAGAGAAGAGCAGAGTGCTGGAGGATGCAGCAGAAGCCGGGAAAAGCATTCACAACGCCCCGCCTGTCCTCCGCCAACTATAAGACAAAAAATAACTGCCCTCCGACGTCCTATGGATCTATCACATTTTCCAGAGAGGAAATGGAGAAGATTATCAATGACCTCTACTCATATCTCTTTGATAGCCATGTCCACCTACCCACATACCAAATTCCGCAGGATAGATATGTCATTCCAAACGTTCTCCCTTCTGAAATCCAACATGCCATTTTCGGGGTGGTAAAGAAGGGAACAGCACCAGGCCCAGACAAGATCAAACCGGAAAACCTGAAGAATCTACCATCAGTTCTCATCAATATGCTGGCTCGACTCTTCACACACTACCTGCCTGAATGTAACATGCCCTCCCAATGGAAAACCAGTGGGACAGTTCTACTGTTCAAGAAGGGAGACATTCACAACATTGGCAACTATCGCCCCATCTGCCTGTTGTCTGTCATCTACAAACTGTTCACTCGAGTCATCCTGAACAGGATTGTCAGAACATTAGATGAAGAACAATCATGCTAGCAGGCTGGCTTCCGAAAAGGATTCAGCACAATCGACCATATCCACACGATAACCAAACTCATATAAGTCTATAGAGAATTCAAGATGCTGCTCTGTCTCACTTTCATTGATTTAAAGAAAGCCTTTCATTCTGTGGACACTGAAGGAGTCATAGAAGCCATAGCCAAACAGGGTGTTCAAACCCAATACATCAATATCCTTCGTGAACTATATCACGGTTTCACCACCAGGATCTCACCATTCTACAAGAAAGTGATCATCGAATCTCAAAAGAGGGGTTCAGCAGGGTGATACCATTTCACCAAAACTCTTCAGCGCCACCCTCAAAAACATCATTCAAGCATTAGAATGGGAAGAAATGGGAGTGAAGATAGACAACCAGCAACTGTACCACCCACGCTTGCTGATGACATTGTTCTAATAACACCAAACATTATCCAAGCGCACAAATGCTGGCTGACTTTGACCAAGAATGTGGAAAGACAGGTCTACAGCTGAATCTCAACAAAACTATGTTCATGAGAAATGAGCTAGTTCCAAAGGGCCCCATTCACTCACCTTCAATGGAACAAACATCTCTGAATGCAACAGCTATGTGTACCTAGGTCAAGAAGTCAGCATGATGAACTACCTAAAACCTGAGTTGGGCAGGAGGAAAAGAGCAGCATGGACTGCCTTCAAAAACATCGAAACAATAGCCAAAAGAACAAAGAAACTCTGGCTCTGAGCACACCTCTTTTCTCCACCATTCTCCCTGCATTAACATATGCCTCAGAGACCTGGGCCCTACGAAAGCAGGATGAGAATAACATTCAGGTCTTCCAAAAAGGAATCAAAAGAGCCATGCTTTGAATATCACGCCTCACTCAAGTGAGAGAAGGAATATGGAGTTCTGACCTCCGCTGCTATTCTAAAATTAAGGACGCTCTCTCATCTGCCAGGACATCAAAAATCAGATGGGCTGGTCATATAATGTGATCTGGAGTCGACTGATGGACTAGAGCCATTACTGATTGAATCCTCGGGACGCCAAAAGATCATGTGGCCGCCTACCTGCAAGATGGTCAGATTTCCTTATCAAAACCCGAAATAAACAGTTTGAGGTTCTTAATATCCCCAAGTAAACAGACATACCAATCGACATTCCCATCAACAATGGATGAGAGTCCCTTTCTCCTCTCATCCACGCCAGCACTTGTTGTTCTTGCTCTTTTGGAAATGTGCCAGTCTCTGTGGTGTGAGATGATATATCATTGTTATTTTGATTTGCATCTCTTCAGGGCTTACTTCTGAATCTATGCTCAGGGATTGCCCCTGGTTTTGCCCTAGGGGACCTCACATGTACCAGGAATCAGACCTATGACACATGCATGGAAGGCACATGCTCTATCTGCTGTACTTGTCAATGTCATTTTAAAGGATTTTTTAAAAAGGTTCCTACAGAAAAGCTCACTTGTAATTAAAGGAAAACATCTATCAACTTCAATATCCGATATTGGACATTGTATTAAATTCCAAATACAGGTATGGTCACTGTATTTACTTGTCAATGACAAGAGTTAAGTGTACCTTCTGTACCTCTTTAGGAGGACTATATCTTAGTATCAAGAACCTACAGAGCAAAGATGACATACTTCTTTCTACTCATCATATTCGTATAACATTATTTTTGCCATTCTTCCCATAGAACCACTCATTAAAGTTCTGTAAGTGTATACCCATCTCTCTGGCCTAACGGTTAAACATTAACTATAAAACCTTGCTCTTAATAATTACTCTTTAGTAAAGGGAAATTAAGATGTAGCGGAATTAACTAACTCCCAGTTTACTGTGGGCAGTGAATGAGAACAGTGCTTACTTCCAGAGGTCTTCAGCATCACAGCTTTTATTGAACAGTTCCTTACAGCTCATGGTGCTTTGCCTTTGCAGGGCTGCAGTACAAAGGAAACGGGAACTTCGGGTCAGGGTCAGCAGTTCTATTTGGTGCCAACCGCTCTTGCCAGCATGCTGCTCTTCTCCACAGCTCTCTGCAGGTCTGCATTGTCTATCACTCCTGCCTACAGTGCTATTTCCCTTGCATTCCTTCTCTTGTGGATGGCTGAGGACCTGTGTTGTTTATCCAAGTTGTTGTCAGTGCTGTCTGCCAAGACTGTTTCCCGCTCCACTCACACTGTCTGCCAATCTGCATGGTCCCATCTGCACCATCTGAGAGCTGAATAGCTGTCTTTCCCTGTCGTCTGCTTCTTGATCTTTGGTCTTATCTGTCAGATCCAGACTACCTCTACCCACACTTTGCTATTTCTGCTGATTTTTTGAAAAGCGAGGTTTAAAATCGCATATCAGACTGTCTTGGGGGCTGCCATCACCAACTCCTGCCTTCGCTGCCTTTTTTAGGCATTTATAATAGATCAATTTTTAAATTCTATTTATTTTAAAAATATTTTATTATACCACCATAAAATATACAACTAGAAAGATGTTCATGTTTGGGTTTCAGTCATACAGTGTTGCAGCACCCATCCCTCTACCAGTGCCCATTTCCCACCACCAGCGTCCCCAAACCCTCCCCCGCCCCCGCCTGCTTCTATGGCAGGTTCTTTACCCCTTTTTTCCCTCTTTCTTTCTCTCTCTCTTTTTTTCCTTCTATTACACATTGTGGCTTGCAATACATACATTTAGAGGTTATAATGTGTATACCAAATTTTAAAGGCTAAAAATAAAAAAGTACTAGGTTGGCAGCATACTTGGATAAATCTTAATGCATAAACTTGAAGTACTTTGAATATATTAAAGTTCCTTGCTGTTGTAATATTCCTTCCATCACTTTATCTGTTCTTGCTTTTATGCTTTATTGATTATCTTCATGTTGACCATGAGGTCCCTCCAGTCAACCTCACGCTTCTACCTTATTCTTTTTTAAAATATTTTATTATACCACCGTGAGATATACAATTACAACGTTGTTCATGTTTGGAGGTATCGATCACACAGTGTTCCAGCACCCCGCCCTCCACCAGTGCCCATTTTCCCCCCACCATTGTACCCAATTTCCTCCTCCGTCCCACAGCCTGCATTTTAAAATTCAGTGGTACTAAAGACTGTAAAGTCTCCCTAAACTTTTCAATATCACCTCAAATAGAACTATGTATTAAATGCAGGCAAAAGATACAAATGATTCCCTCTAAGTATATATATATTACAATCCACAATGTTTAGGATAAGGAAGAGAGAGAGAGAGAGAGAAAGAGTAAGAGAGAAATAGATAAAGAGCCTGCCATGGAGGTAGGCTGGGGGGAGAGGGAAGGGAATAGAGGACATTGGTGGTGGGAAATGGGCACTGGTGGAGGGATGGGTGCTGGAACACTGTATGGCCGAAACCCAAACATGGACATTTTTTGTAAATGTTTATCGCATGGTGGTATAATAAAATATATTTAAAAAACAGAGCAGTAACAATAACCACTGTGCACGGAAACCGTAACTGTCAATTAACACAATTAATAGTGGGCCAAGGGTGGAAAAGGAAGGAAATTGGATGGGATTAGTCATACATGGGGCTTCAATGACCACTTCAGTCTCCACAGAATCAAAAGCTTTCTTTAAATCAATGAACGTGAGACAGAGTGGCATCTTGAACTCCTTACAAACTTCAATGAGCTTGGTTACTTGTGTATATGATCAATTGTGCTGAATCCTTTCGGAAGGCAGCTTGCTCGCATGGTTGTCCTTCATCTAATGTTCTACCAATCCTGTTCAGGATGACTCAAGTGAACAGCTTGTAGATGACAGACAACAGGCAGATGGGGTGATAGTTTGCAATGTTGTGGATGTCTCCCCTTCTTGAACAGTAGAACTGTCCTGCTGGTTTTCCATTGGGAGGGAACCTTGCATTCAGATAGGTAGTGTGCGAAAAGCTGCAACAGTGTATTGATGAGTACTGATGGCAGATTCTTCAGGTGTTCGGGTCTGACTTTGTCTGGCCGGGTGCTATTCACTTCTTTACCAAGGAAACGGCATGTCGGATTTCAGAAGGGAGAATGTTGGGAACAACATATCCATCCTGTGGAATTTGGTATGTGGGCAGGCTGACATGGCTATCAAAGAGATCTGAGTAGTTTATTTGCATGGCATAAATATATATGTACATATTATGATACCAATATCCAAGGTCAACTGAAACATATATCAGGGGTCTTGTCAAAGGTGGAAATTATCACAAACGTGGGAGTCAGAGGTTAGGTAAGACAGAAAATGGAACAGGGTGCTAATAATTGTCGAGGGTACTAATGCCAACCTAGAACTGAGCATGAAATAGAGGCAAAAGGATACACATGACAACCTTTTAATGTATGTTCTGTAATCCATAGTCTGGAAGGGAAGGAAAAAGAGAAAGAGAGAGAAAGGGAAAGAAATAAAGAACCTGCCATGGAGGTGGGCTGGGGAAGGGGGAGGGAACCGGGGATGTTGGTGGTGGGAGATGGGCACTGGTGGAGGGACGGGTGCTGGAACACTGTATGACCAAAACCCAAACATTAACTTTTTAATTGTATATCTTTTTTATTTGTATATCTCATGGTGGTATAATAAAATACTTTAAAAAAGAGAGATCTGAGTAGAAGTCATGGATAATCTTCTCCATTGCCTTTCTGGAAGATGTGATAGATCCATCAGGAAGTTGGAGGGCAGTCATCTTGGTCTTATAGTTGGCAAAGGACAGGCGATGAACGACCTAAAACCTGAGCTGTGCAGGAGGAAAAGAGCAGATTGGAACGCCTTCAATATCATCAAAGAAATAGCTAAAAGGACAAAGAACCTCCAGCTCCGAGCACATCTCTTCGATCCCACCATATTCCCTGCATTAACATACGCCTCAGACACCTGGGCCCTACGAAAGCAGGATGAGAATGCTATTTGGGTCTCCCAAAGAAGAATTAAAAGAGCTATGCTGGGAATATCATGCCTCACTCAAGTGAGAGAAGGAATTCAGAGTTTCAACCTCCATCGACGATCGAGTCAGGGGATGCTGCCTCATTTGTCAAAGTGTCTAAAATCAGATGGACTGGACTTGTAATGCGCTTGGAGATGACCTTTGACTAGCACCATTACTGACTGAATCCCATGGGATGTCAAAAGATCACATGGCCACCCACCTACAAGATGATCAGATTTCTTCATCAAGACCCTGAATGAACAGTTTGAGGAGCTTCATATTCCTGAGAAAGCAGATGCCATTGGGCTGCACTGGCATGTGACAGGGACAAATGGAAATGTGACCAGCACCCGCTCGTCCAAATCAATGAATAACAGGATGTCAAGTGATCAAGTGTTCATTCTATTATGATCATAATAACTAGTGATATTGAGCATCTTTTTATGTGTTTATACATAAGATATTTGTTGCCCATTTTTGCTAGGTAAACATATTTATTACTTTTATATTAACTTTTGTTGAGAATAATATTGGTTCATGAGAACATAAATGTTTGTGTTATGAGCTCAATGTGACTTTATCTACCATACACGTGCTAATATCTCTCCATCATAGCTCATTTGACTTTTTGAGTTTCCCAAACTCACTGCACATCCTTGAACTTCAATTTTTTATCAGAATCTAAGGGTTTAATTTGCTTAAAATTAGTACTGACTAATTTTATTTTTTTACTTTATATCTTTATGGCATATGTCTAAAGCCATTCAACATTTGTCTTTTTTCTAATTTATTCTTTTAGCAAGATGACCTCCAGTTCCACCTATATTGTAACAAAATGGCAAGATTGTGATTACTGATAGCTGAGAGGTAATCCATTTTGTAGGTATGCCACACACTTTATACACCATCTGTTCATCAGTACTAGAATGCTTCCAGTTCTTGACTACAATGTGTCAATAGTGCTAGAGTTAACATGTGTGAAAATATCTTTTCAAGGCAGTAATCTTGTGTACTTCTGATAGATGCCCAGGAGTGGGATTTCTGTATTTATATAAATGCTCTATTTTCAATGGTTTAAGAATTCTCCATTATGTTTTCCATTGAAACTTGACCAATTTACATTCTCCGCCAACAATGCATAAAGGACCTTCTCTTTACACATCCCATCAGCACTGGCTATTTCTGGAAAAATTTTATATAAATCACTTCCACAGGTGTTATATAGTGTTCATATATATATAGTATATATATATATATATATATATAGTGTTTTTCTGATGGATTTTCCTTGATCTTAAGTGATAAGCTTTTTGTCTGGTCTTTTTTGGGTCACACACAGAGATGCTCAGGGTTAAGCCTGGCTCTGAACTCCGGGAATTACTCCCAACAGTCTCAGGGAGTAATATGTAATGCTGGAGATCAAACCAGGGTCAACTGTGTTGGTCCACACCTGGTGGTGCTCAGGGTCTATTCCTAGCTTTGCTCAGGAGTGACCCCTGGTAATGCTTTTAGGGAACTATATTCAGTGTCAAGGGTCAAACTGTGGTTGACTACATGCAAAACAAGTGCTTTGTCGGAGAGTGAATGTGAGGTGTCTCCCAAATACAGAAATAAAACCTATCTCTATTCAATTGAATTTCCAAGGTTGTTCAAAACTATAGCTAAAAAGAGTAATAAAGAAAGTGGCAGGGGGCCGGAGCGACAGCACAGAGGGTAAGTTATTTGCTGGGTTCCATCCCTGGCATCCTGTATGGTCATGCAAGTACCATGAGTGCAGAGAAATTCCTGAGTGCAGAGTCAGTACTAACCCCTGATCATTGCCGGGTGTGATTCAAAATGAAAAAAAAGGAAAGAAAGAAAGAAAAAAAGAAAGTAAGAAAGTTAAGACCTCTGGTTTTCTCATGCAGGACACTAAATATAAAACTGAAAGTTTCAGTCTGCTAAAACTTGCATTCTTTGATTTCTATAACACCATATTTTCTATACTTATTAAATATTTTAACTTAAGAGTGAAGGACAAATAGATTTTAGATGAGGGAATGTCTCAGATAAGGGAGATCTATACTCACCTGCCAGTTGATTTCCAGTAAAAGGGATAGATGGAGAATTTTTATGTTAATGGTATTCAAAAACTGAGAGGGAGAAAAATATTTTTCCTGATTGTAAACCACTCAGAAAGTTTCAGCTACTCTCATGATGAAAAATAGTACATGAATATATAGGGTACAATATATGTAGACATATGGGTCAGAAAGGAGCCCCAGAAATATTTTCTAAGTCTTCCATCTATACGCATGGGAAGCTGTCAAACTAACTTGCATAATACAATAACAATTGTCTTGAGAATAGTTTCTGCCATAATTACTTTGAAATCATGTGCAAAAATGTTCAGTACAATAATTCAACAGAGTTCTTACATTATTCTTGCATGTATAGAAAATAAAGTCAGCTCTATATTCCTCTTGTCTAATC